>PVIJ01013275.1:0-45837 GCA_004024925.1 Scalopus aquaticus | reverse complement strand
GGGTGGGATAACAAAGAAAAAAAGAAGAAACAAACAAGCAGACAAACAAGCAAAAAAAAGTATTGATGATAGTGGCAGGGAGATAGTGGGATGGATAGAGGGTTTAAGAAAACAGAGATAGTGGAGGATGGGACAGATAGATAGTAAACAGCTAATTAGTCAGAAAACAAACTCATGAGCAGATTGTGGGAAGATAACTTCTTGAGATTTTAGTTGTTCCTACTGAGATAGTGGAAGCAGGTTTAGTTGAGGAGGCCTTCCTAGAGAGATTTGTGTAAAACAAAATGAAGCATATCATGACTAAAATAAATCAAAAAGAAGAAGAAAGAGAATGGAGAGGAAGAAAAGTAGAAAGGAAGGACAGAGAGAAAGAGTAGGTAAGAAACAGATGAAAAAAGAAAGAGAAAATACAATAAAATTAAATTTAAAAGGGGATGGGGATGGGGAGGCCACCCAGAGCTAAGGGAGGCACTCTAGGCTCTTGGGGTTGATGCGAGCTTGGGGAGAATTCTGCAGTCTTTTGCCCCTGAGGTCTTAGGGTTTTCAGGTGGTTCCATTGCTGGGGTTCAGCCCCTTTTCAGGTGTCAGATGCTGCTGTTGCCCTGATGGCTGTCGCTGCTGGTTTTTTTGCTAGGGGTTTTCCTAGTCTCTCTCTCCCGTTGTTTCCTCCAGTGTCTGCCTGAGGCAATTGCCACTGCTGGAGTCGGGTCTGGTGGGGGGCGGGGGGTCTTGTGTGCCTGGCTTTTAAGTTCCGGTTCTTCTGCTTTCTCTACTGCTAGGGTGGCCACTTCACAAGGGGGGCGGTAGCGGAGGCTGTGGGCAGCAGCTGATCAGGTTTCGTTCCTTATGGCTTCTCAGGGCTATTGTGTAGCCACTTCGGGGGTAGGGAAGGGGCTACTGGGTTGCTGGGCCGTGGTCGCCACCAGTTTGGGTTTCCCTTCTGCCACCCTCCCCAGGGCCAAGGTGCACTTTGCAATGGAGGGTAGGGCCGGAGACAGTTCCAGCTGGAGCCTGGGTCCCAGTGCCTTTTCCCCTGCCAGGTCACAGCCTCTAACAGGTGGGGGGGGAGGCCGTGTCAACCTGGAGCTGGAAATTCTCCCCAGCGCCCTCTTCCCCAGGCCATGCTACAGCCGCAATGTAGGTGGGGGAGGGGCTGCAGCGACCTCTGCCTTTTCTTGGATTCGGATGCAGCCAGGTAAAGGATGACTGAGGGGTCGCATACCCCGCTGGCTGGCTGACTGGCTGGAGTTTTCAGTCCCCGCTGCAATCTCAAGCCTTGTATTTGGCAAAGCTTGAGGGAGCGCATTTGCCCACCTTTCTTTGTTGTTGTCCCTCCAGGAAGGTTCAGATGACTTTTTCCTTCTCTTTACTCCTGCTCTTCCACTTCTCTCCATGTCTAGAATACCAGTGGGGTGATTGATTTGTGTAGCGTGTCTGATTCTCTTCAGATCAGGTCCCAAGTTTAGGGATATTTCTCCCTATAAATCATTTTTTTTTTATGGGAGAGCCTGATCCTAGTGTCCTTTCATTGCTATGTTGGTGATGTAGAGCTGTAGAGATTCTTTTCTACTTGGCATAATAGTGTACCCCCAAACCTAGCACAGTCACAGGATTGGTCATATACAAATAAGCCACAGATTTTCTTTTCTGCTTCCTTTCTTCTTCCGGACTTTTGTGTCTTGCTTGCTTTCTTCTTTCCTTCTTTCTCTTTGAAAGAAAATGGCATGTGAAGATGATGTTCTGTGCTCACGGATATGATATTGATCATTGTTTCATGGCCTTTTCAGTGATAGAGTTGGGAAAAGCTACTTTATTCCTATATTTTCAAATTCAAGACTATACTTTTTACTTAACTAGTCTTTAATGTTATATCTGTCTCTTCTCTGGTCTGTATCAACAATTTCATATTACACATAAATAGTCTCAACTAATGATTCAACCTTCATTAATTATGTTTATATAAGACAGTTATGTTTTCATTATTTGATTGAATCATCCATTTCCATTTATATATCCTTATGCAAATATGAAATACACACTCTTTCCTTCTTAACACTTTGTGTGCCAGTGCCCTTTAAATTTACCAGCCCTTGGGGCTGGCCATTTTCTGTGCCACCGCATGAATGGTATAAGCATTCAATAAAACACGCACAACTCCTGAACTACTGGATATTAAAAAAAACTGTAATATCTCTCATAAAACACCTTACACTTTCACCAAAATAATGTGTAAAGCTTCTAGACTGAGTACCATCAAAGAAATAGCTCCCAATAGTTCTAAATGAATCCACTGTGGCGTGAAAAACCGGAGACTAGATGAACACATATTAATAAGTGAGTGGCCACCTGATACTGGTGACAAAAACACATACTAATAAGTGAGTGGACCACAAAATGTTAACTCCTGTCATTTAATGTAATTTCTACATGTAACTATTCTCATTACTACATTTCATGTTGAGGTCTTTCTACTTTTGTTATTGTTGAAGTTCATTATTTAGTAATCTTAAGAAAGATTCATGAAAAGCCTTCTGTTTTGTTAACAATTTGTATCCTTTATGCTTAAAGGTCAGTTATGTTAGATATAAAATCATTGGGTTATATTTTCTTTATTCATGTATTTTAGATATTTTACCCCATTTTTTTCTAGCATAAACCATTTTTGTTGAAAACTTCTATGGAAAGCTTTCTTGAATTATACTTTTTTATTTGTTTTAATCCTTGTTTGGGTTTCTATTTTGGAGATTTCTATTATCTATATGTTGCATATTTATTGCTAATTTCCATTATTTGTCACTCTCTTTTGAAATGTTTTATTTTTTAATTTTCAAAAAAATTACTTTGGCTCACCTTTTATTTAATTTTGAATAATCATTACTTTTATGATTATTCAACCCTGTGTTTTTTTTTCTTAATTGATTCTTTTTGTCTGAAATGATTTTTTTTATTCCCAATTCCATGTTTTAAAGATTTATTTATTTATTCATAGAAGAACTGTGGTATAGCCCAGAGGTGCAGAAGGTGAGGGGATTCACCAGAGACAGTGGGAAGCAGAACAGGCTGATCTACTGAAATACACTGCTGAAGGCAGCAGCTGGTAAGACAGGAGAGGTCTGTTGAGCCATATGTGGGTTAGCTCTCTGGCTAGGGATTAAACTCAGGCCATAGTGGTGATAGTGCTGAGATTTAACCCCTGGGTCACTAGGGAGCCCCCTTATACCCAATGCTTCCGTGTAAAGAATAAAATATCTTCTATGATTTATTTTCAGAATATCTTTTCAGATTTTGAACATGCCTTTCTTTCATGCTTTTCCTATGTGTAGACATGTTGTTGTGTCTCTATTACAGACACATTTTAAGATATTTGACAGTGATGAATCTTTGCAATTTTTATGGGAACTTTATATTACCAATTTTTCCCTTATTTTTAGTGGGGAATTTGATCAATCAACTCTTCTAACTTCTTAAAAGTCCCTCTTACAATGTTCATACAACATTTAAAAACATGGAAACCTTCCAGTTGATTCTTTTTCCTCTTAGCTTCTATTTACTTCCTGAGAAATTTGGTGCAAAAGTCTTCAGATGAGGTCATGAAAATGTCAGTTGGAATAGTAACTATGGATTCATGATTTACCCTCTGTAACTTAAAATAATTACCCATTTGTTCAAAACTGCACAATGTTTAGTTGCTTCTGGTTCAGTTATTACTTTACAGATGACACTTTACTTTAAATTCTGATAACCTTACCAAGAGGGATATTTGTTTTCAAGGCTTGTAGTCATTATAGACAACTATGTTTTTTTTTTTTGCCTTAAAATTATATCTAGGTTATGTACTTCACACTATATTTTTATAATACTATTCCTCTATTAGTATATGTGGATATTGGAAATTACATAAAAACTGATTCATTTTAAATGATTAATTGTAGTAAGAACTCACTGAACAATTTATGTATTTATCGGTAGAATTGAGACTTTAAGACATGATTCTATTTTCACGCCCTTCCTCTCTCCTTTTATTTTTTGTACATTTATTAATGAGACTCAGAGTAAAAATTCAGTGTCTCATGTCAGGTTTGTAAGATATAGTAGATAATAAATTCAGTCATAATGTTTGAAAAAAGTGCAGAGTTCTTCAAATGAACACTGTCTTTATTGGCTCTAATGTTACAATGTATAATATTAATTTATAACTGGTGACCATGTTTTTGCAGGAAGATGACATGGTATGGTTTAAGAACATTCTATTGTATTTCTCCAATATAATGCAAGACAATTAGAGATTAGATAGAGATCACATGAGAATGAATTATTTTTTTCAAGATTTATTTATTTATACATACAACCTGGGGTACAGGCCAGAGGCGTGGGGCGGCGAGAGGGTTCACCAGAGACTGAGTGGAGAGCAGAACAGGCAGATCAGAAATACACTGCTGAGGGGAGCAGAGGGCGAGGCAGGAAAGGTCTGCTGCACCATGTAGAATTCTCCCCGGCTGGGCGTGGAACTCGCATTGCACTCTGCTGACCGCTGTGCCACCAGGGAGGCCCGAGAATGAAATATTAATGTGGAGTTCAGTCTCTCAGACACCAGAGGTATCAAGAAAATCTTGGTAAAAGTAACATCCATCCACAATTGAATTCATTTGAATTTATGGTGCAGGTCTTCTACTTTAGAGTTTGGCTGAAGTAAAAGTTTTATAGCAGTGGTTCTATGATTCCAGATAAAGTCATCCCTATAGTAGAGTTATTTTCTGTCCTAAATTTGAGAAGTTTTATAAATGTTAGTTTAACTACCTAATGATTGATCTCCTTTATTAACAAATAGGTGTTGATTATACTTAATAAAACTCTATTTCTTATAGTATTGGAAAAAGATCCACCTATTTCTAGTTTTAACTTTGCTTAATATGTCTAAAATAATGGTTATAAGATAAATAGTATTACAATCACCATTATTATGTCAGATCTACATTATTTTGATGAGTATGTTCTAAGTTGACATGCTGCCTTTGATAATTAAATATACTAAGCCGATACTAATGCCATCCTATTATAAACTTCTTCAGTTAGATGAGAGTTCAGCTCCAAAGGTTTAACAATTTTGCCTAATGTATTAGGGACAGTGAAGCCAATCTTAATTTCCAGTCCCCTGGAAGTTCTCTATTTGAGGATCCAACTTTACATCTTGCAAAGAAAGTATTTTATAGTATTTTTTTTCTTTTTCTGTCTTCTTTGTGTCACTGCCTCCCTCTTGGATTGTCACATTGACCATATTATTTGTAAAGATTAATTTCAGTTATTTTTTTTCTTGGAACATCCCTTGGTGTCAAGAACTATGGTAGGCATTGGTTGTGCAATAACAAGTAATTAATTCTCTTCCCACAACTTACAGTTTTCCCCTGGAGAACAGAAACATTCCACAATGTAATACAATGATAGCACTAGTAAAAAGTAATAGAATCATAAGCTAAGATTCTTTAGAGTTCTGTCACAGCATTTTCTTACATGCTTTACTTTTAAGCTTGGCAACTCACTTTATCTTCAGAATAGCTTATGAAGCAGGTATTATTTTCTTCATTTTGTTTATAAGAAACCTGAGCTGTCAAGTAGTTAAATAAAATACTGCCAAAATTTCCACAGAGTCAATAAATGGCAGAGATAATGTTAAAATCTGAGCATTAGAGTTCTTGGATCTTCCCTTGAAACTAAAATACTATACTGAATCTCAACTGAAATACACTGGATTTTGTTTGTTTTTTGAGGTAACATTGGTTGGTAATAACACCATGTATACATTTCATGTATACATGAAATGTTTCACGTGTACCGCTTCATAACATGACATCTGTGTACCCACAACACTTCTGCTTCCAAAGGTACAATTTTCATGTACAATCTAATTCCACCATCTAATAGACTCCCTTTTCCTGTTCTAGTCATTTCCTATCCTCTTCCCTTCTGGCAACTTCCATTGTGCTGTCAGAATCTAAGATTTTGTTTTATTTGTACATTTGCTATTATTCTTTACCTTCCACATGTGAGTGAAATCATGTATTACTCTTTTCTTCATCACACTTATTTCACTTAGCACAGTCCTCTCATAATAGTCCATCAGTCTAGGTTGTTGCAATGGCAAGAATTCATCACTTTTAAGTAGTATTGCATTGTATTTCTCGACAACATTCATCATTCATTGGGCATTTAGGTTGTTTATATATCTTGGGCATTATTAATATTGCTTCAGTAACCATGATGATGGTGCATATAGCTTTTCAAACGAGAATCTTTTTATTCTTTAGATAGTTACCCAGAAGTGGACTTGTTGGATCATATGGTAGTTATATTTTCAATATTTCAAGGAATCTCCATACTGTTTCCCATGGTGACAACACCAATTTATATTCCTACCAATAGTGTATGAGGGTTCGCTTTTCTCTATATCTTCACTAAAACATTTTGTTGTTGTTGTTGTTAGAGGCCACTATAAGGTGACATCTCACTGTAGTTTAGGTTTTCATTTAACATTTGTTAAGTGACAAACAAAACAAAACAGAACAAAACAAAACAGGGCCTCCATGGTGGTGCAGCGGTTGAGCGCTATACCGTGGAGCTGTGGGCAGCGGCGATGCAAGTTCAACGCCCTGCTGGGGAGATTCCCACATGGTGTGGCAGACTTCTCCTGCCTTGCCTGCTGCTCCCCTCAGCAGTGTATTTCCATTGATATGCCTGTTCTGCTCCCCACTCTGTCTCTGGTGAACCCTCTCGCCGCCCCACGCCTCTGGCCTGTACCCCAGCTTGTATGCATAAATAAATAAATCTTAAAAAAAACAAACAAAAACATCTTTTCAAGTGTCTCTTGGTCATCTGTAAGCCTTCTTCGATGAAATGTTGATTTAGGTCATCTGCCCTCTTTTTAATTGGGACGTTGTTGTTGATTTGTATGAGTTGTTTAGATGTTTGTTTTTATATTGCTTGAAAACATCTTTTTTTAGTATGTTGTATTTTTTCACTTTAGTGATGGTTTCTGCACAGTGAAAGATGTACTGTTCTATAAAACAGATATTGAGAAAACTTTCAAAGTCTAAGGAAATGTAATATCAAGACTAATTCAAAGAAAAAATAAAAGTTAAAATGGACCATGTTGCAAGTGTTTGACATATAGATATAGAAATCACACCATGAGGAAAATGAATTTATGGAAATATATGTCTTCACAGTGTATAAACTCTATGAGGACAAACCATGTTTGTTTTGTGCATTGCAGATTTGCAGTGCCTAGAATCGATGTTGGGTTATTGTGAATGGCATTAGGAGAAAAAAAAAATATACCAGTAAATTTTATATTTACCATATTTACTATGTCTACTATTTAGATTTACTGTATACTACATATACTATATCAACAAAATTGTTGGTAATCAAGTGTATGCATTAATATGCTCACTGTCAGGGAAGTATGCTAAAGTATTTTAATATTGTGTCTTCATTAAATATAACTAGAAACAGGAAATGCATGTTCTTATTTAATTTACTGAACTTTTGAGGGTTTAACATATCCCACTTACTTTTTTATTTGGGGAAAATATTCTTTGTAAAACTGATAAAATTATGGAGGCAATAATGCAACAAAGCCAAACTTGAGATATATGTAATGAAGATTACTAAACTTTTAATGAAAACTAAGAAAAATTTTAATTTCTTAGAACATACCTGGGAATAGCAACTCAACTTTTACAAATAAGGGGTCCTATATTAAATGGCTCCACATCATGCTCAAGTTTAAGTGACATAGTAATGGGAATTAAAAGAATACATTTTATGAAACTGTTACACTGTGAATACTTGTAATGAGTTTGGAAGGTCCATCTTAAAGCTCTCCTTGCCATACAGGGAGACTTTACCATACTGTTACCATACAGGGAAACTTTTCAGTCTTTCTGGAAAGGGCTCTTTGGTTTTACAAAAATTATTCTTTATGAATTTAATCAGCTGTTGATTTGTTGCAGAAAAATTGTCAAAACTTGAATGATTCCATAATGTTAATGAAAATAACATAAAATAGGAATAGATGAAATATGGGATGATTTTGATATTTAATGTTATTAGAAGCCATATAGGGAGCTCTAAAAGACCTATCAAAATAAATTATTATAACAAGGCAAATTAATGGATTTTTAAGAGTTTAGAAAGTAAACTTGATTAGTTATATAAGAAATGAATTTCCAAAAATCATTTTTCATATCTGAATAATAAATTATAGACTATGTACAACTAATTTAGATCCATTTATGTGGTGACATATTTGACCTGCCTTTGTTTATAGAATAAATGCAGCTGGTAAATGTGTTTATACAATAACTAATTAATGTTTGATGGTCCATCAATTTGATCTATGACTCTGTTATAAGGAAAGCAAATGAAATCTACCAAATTACATGCCATGTTCTCAAGTAGCCAAGATTCTTCTGTGGAAAATATTTTGAAAGAGTATTTTAATAAGGTATATTTTATGCAAATTAAATACATCATTTTAGAAGTACTACTTTCCCCAAAGTTGATTACCCAAAGAATCCTTATAAATCTCTTTCTTTCTAAAACTAATACAAGTAATACACATTAATTTCAAAATGTCACATTAAAAATAATGAATTTTGGGCCTCCCTGGTGGCGCAGCACTCGGCAGCGGCAACGCCAGTTCGACGCCTGGTTAGGGAAATTCCCACATGGCACTGCAGACCTCTCCTGCCTCACCCCCTGCTCCCCTCAGCAGTGTTTCCATCAATCTGCCTGTTCTGCTCCCCGCTCTGTCTCTGGGGAACCCTCTCGCTGCCCCATGCCTCTGGCCTGTACCCCAGCTTGTATGCATAAATAAATAAATCTTTAAAAGAATAATAATAATGAATTTTGATGTGTATACATTTGCAAGAACGAGTGAATCTAATGGAGAAAACATTTTGTAATAGAAATTTTTAGACATATATTGAGATTTATTGTTGACGTTTTTCTATTCAAAATGACAATGCGAAAGTTATCTTTAAATTTTATATTAAAATATAGCTGCATAATATTTATCTTCTTTCCCTTCTGAAATTCCACTGTCATTCAGTAAAAACTTGAACAAAGAATAATTCCACAAAATCAGACATAAATTGTATGATTTGATTTTCAGCAGGCAAGAATGCTAAGTTCATGGAAAATGGTACATGAAGAGCTAGTAGATCAATAAAATGATAAACATGAGCCTGAGTATCTCCATGCTGGCTTAGGGGTTAAGGCTCAGCACTATCACAGCTGCTGCCTGAGTTCCATCCTTGGCCAGGGAGCTGACCCACATGGCACAGCAGACCTCTCCTGTGTCACCTGCTCCCCTTGGCAGTGTATTTCAGAAGATCCACTGTTCTGCTACTCACTCTGTCTGCTGAATCCTCTCAGTCCCCTACCTCTGACCCACACCCCAATTTTTCTATGCATAAATAAATAAATCTTAAAAAATATAAAAGTAAACCTAAACCATGATCCATTCCAGGGTACAAATAGCTCAGGTGAAGATGCTTTGAGACCCCAGGTCAAGGATACAGGCAGGGCAGGTTGGGGATAAAAAGGAGGACTGATTGTGTATTTATAGAACAGGTAGTCAATTCGATTATCTTCCTAAATTTTAGAGCAGAACAGCCAGTTTTGTATTTCATAGTCAAAAATGAAGGAATTTTGCTCTGAAAATATTCAGTGAACTGTTCAGTTCATAGTAGTGGAATTAGCACCTTGAGTTAAATGTTCTTCACTCTGTCATTACCAACTTAGGGGATGGGGGAACCATAATAAGGTAGTAGGAAAAAACATCAACGTGGTTCTATATTTCTATTATGAACATTTGAACAAATAAAAATAATAGCATGAAAGAAAATTAAAAAAAAAAAACGACAGTAAGATGCTATTTTTTTATACTGGGGTAGAGAAATTAATCTAATTACAGAATATCAAAGATAATCTTAAAAAGAAATAAAAAAGGAAAGTATTTAGAATTAAAATGCAGGAAGGAACTAAAAGACAATGTTCTTTAGAAGTTATATCTTGAGATCAAGTGAGTAAAATAAAATAACCTGTGATTCAGGAAACAGTAAATTGAAGAAAAGAGAATGGTGAAATGAAATCTTAGTTTGACATTTGTGCCACCGGCCTAAAGGGAAAACATGTCTCAGTAGAGTGGTAGTTTGAAAAGTCTTAGAAGGAATGTCTCAAGAAAATGGATGAGGGAGTACATAAAATTCTAATAGGGCAGAAGTATTGTGAATATGAGAAGATTTGATGTTCTTTTTTGGAGATTAAAGAAAATTAAAGTCTCAGGTTCTGGTAGCTTATATCTTCATTTCCCCTTGTCTACAGATATTTTTTAATTTCTCCTTCAACTTTCTTATTAACTCAGTAGTTATTCAGTAGCATGTTATTTTTGCCTCACTATCTTTGTGTTTTCTCTGCTTTCCTTTGGTGGTTGATGCCTACTTTGATACCATTATTATGATCAGTGAAGATCTTTGATATTATTTCAGTTTTTATGAATCTATTGATGCTTATTTTGTGACCCAACATTATATAAAGGTCATCCTGTGTATTGTTACATATTTTAGCTAGAAATATACTTTATTTGACATAAATGTGGCTGCCCCTGCCGGTTAGGGTACTATTTGATATACAATTGTTTCCCGACCTTGTACTTTCAGACTGTGTTTATCTTTGGAGATTAGATAAGAGTCTCTTGGATACCACAGAAAGATCAGTTTTGTGTTTCTGTCAAGCTAGCCACTCTGTGCCTTTTGATTGGTGAGTTCAGGCCTTTGATATTTAAGGAAGTTATTGCTATATATGCATTTGTTGTCAATTTGCTTTTTTTAAATTTTGTTTTCAAGTTTGTCTCTTGTTCTCTCCTTCTCTTCTGTTAGTATTATGGTAGCTACCTTTGTGTGGTATTTGGATTCCATTTTTATCTGTTGCTGCTAAGTATCAATATTTTTGTTTTAAGGTTACCATGTGGTATATTTGTAAGTTTCTATATTTGTAAGGTATTCTGAATTGAGAACTAGTTAAGCTAGAGCTCCCTCCACCAATCACCAGTTTTGTTCTCCTCCCTCCCATATTTTGTTTTTGTTTTAGCTTCTAATTGAGGTTTCTGAAATGAAAATTTTATAGAAGTCTATTTAATAATTACTGCAAGGCAGTTTAAGGAAGAAAAATTCCTTCAATTATTATTTATTTGTAAAACTCTTTTAACTGCTTCAATTTGAGTCTTAAGTCTAACTGGATAGACGATTCTCATTAGAGGGCTTAATCTTTCAGCATTTTGAAAATATCATCTCATTTCTTTATAGCCTGTAATAAAGTTTCTGTTGAGAAATCTGCTGATTGTCTTATGGGGGGAGGGGTTCTCTTAATTGTCACTTTTTGTTTATCTCTAGCTGCTTTCGGGATTCTCTCTTTATTTTAAATTTTTTACCACTTATGTTATAATGTGTCTTAGTATGAGTCTGTTTGGATTTATTTTATATAGAAATTTTGCCCTTTTCTCTCTTCTCCTTCTGACACCCTTATTATGTGAGTTTTGTTCCTTTGGATGCTTTTCCTTAAGTCTCATAGTTCATCTACAATTAAATAATTTTTTTCTATTGTGGCCTTTTTGCATGCTTTCCACTACCTTATCTTCCATCTCACCAATACATTCTCTCCACCTTGTTATGTCTACCACTGAATCCCTCTACTGTATTTTTAAGTTAATTATTGAATTTTTATCTCCATGATTTCGGTATTCAGACTATTCGTATTTTATTTGTCCATGTTGTACTTCACATTTTGTTCACCCATTTCTTTCCTGATTTTGGTAAACCTCATTCAGACTGTTCTGAAGTATTTGCCTGGCAGTTTGCTTAATCTTGTTGCATTAATTTTTTTTTTTTTTTATTCTCAGGGATTTGTCTTGGTACATCAACTGGGATGAATTAATTTGGTGTTATGTTTTTTATTTCTTTGGATTAGATTAGACAATCTTCTGTCCCAGTAGAAGTAATCCCATCACACTGTTGGTAGGACTATAAACTGGTTCAACCCCTTTGGATAACAGCATGGAGGTTTCTCTAAGTACTGCAAACTATCACATGATCCAACAATTCCACTCCTAGGTAAGAACATAATACAAAAACACTAATCAAAGGGATAAATAAACCTTTGCATTCATTGCAGCACTCTTTACAATAGTCAAGGATAGAAAACATGCTAAGTGCCCCTAAACAGGCAAAAGGATAAAGAAGATTTGGTACATATACATAATTGAAAAATATTCAGCTGTACAAACAGCTATTTTGCCATTTGTGACAATATGGATGGGACTGCATGGGGTTATTCTAAGTGAAATAATCAGGAGAAAGACAAAGGATTTCACTAATATGGGGAGTATAAAGAAACAAAGTAAAGAAAAAAAAACAAAAATAAAGACAAACCCTAAAAATCTTACTATCGATTTGAGGTAGCAGGGGTAGTTAAGATGGGGAGCAAACAAGAGATAGTGTCCAAGGGAATGTGGTGGAGGATTATAGGTTCTTTGGTGCTGGATATGTGGTAACATGCATTGAAGTAATATGAACATGTATCCCTAAAACATAGTGATGTAAACCAGTGTTACCTCAATAAATACAATTCAATTAAAAAAAAAGTAGAAGAACGTCATCATCTACATAAAACACATGAAATGTAATGAATTTAAGCAAATGGTACAGAGACAAAAATTAAATTTGCTTTTATGCTGGAAACATTTTAAGTGCACAGAAGCATTGTTGTTGAGTCTAAAAAGAAATAATAATCCTTACTAATTAATCCTTACTAATTAGCTATGCCGTTAAACAATTTTTACAATATTTAATATATGTATACATATAAAATTAATGTTACATGTAATTTATAGTATGTGCTAAGCCATGCTTCTGTATATTTAAAATACATCCTGGCCTGCTTGGAAGTACTCTGAAATATATCACCCTTCAATGAACACATCTCTGAGACTGCTTTTCCTGGAACATCATTGCTCAAAAGAGAAGTATCCCCTATTACCGAGGAATGTTTGCCATTCACTGTTCACATGTTTGACTTTGGGTTTCAAGTTCAGTCTGAAAGCATTCTTCCAAGTGTCAGAAGTAACAGGGAATTTTTCCTAATCAGCATTTTATGGACTTCTCATTATACCCTGGCTCTGCAGACCAAGAGAATAGCAACCTATCTCCTCAAGTGTTACTAAAGGTCCCAGAGGACTATTGCACACATCATTTTGACTATATTTCAAGTCAGGCTACCCCACACAAATGCTGAAAAATTGGTAAAAACTTACATTGCCACTGTTACATAATACTCCAGCAAGACACAAACAGTAACTGAATTATAATAAAGTAAAACATACATTTAGATTTTGTTTCTAGTCAAAAGCTTCTCTAGTATAAGCACATCCTAATTTCCATCACTAAGTCACAGATCCCATTCTTTTGGTCATTTAATCAATAAGCTGTATTTATATTACAGTTTCTTGTAATATATATATATATATATATATATAAAACAACAATCATGAGATTTGTGTTTGTTCAAAATTCTGCTTTCTAAATTATTGTGCATAATGTTTTTAAAGGAATTTAAATTTGGAAAAAACAATACTTAAGTTTAAATCCTCTATAAAAATTGAAAGAGCATTTTAATTTTTGAAACTATAAATTGCTCATAATTTCTAACAACCATGTTTTTAAGTAAATATTCAAAATTACTCCTAGAAAAATAATGCTTTTTATTCATAGATGGGTAGATATTCAAATAAAAAAAATTAGGGGTCTATATTTAGTTTATCTAATATCAGAAACAATTATAGGAAATTGCCAGAAGAAATCTTTTCTTAGGTCATAATTTAGTGAATAAAAGAATCCTTAGAAAAATGTATAGTTTACAGAAATTAAGTTTAAAAATTCTATTGCAAAATTGAACTTGTGATACATTCTGGAATAACTTTACAATAACATGTAAATAATAGGGGCCTCCCTGGTGGCACAGCGGGTTAAAGCGCTGCACTGTGGTGCTGTTGGTAGCGGCGACACGAGTTCGATGCCCAGCTTGAGAGATTCCCACATGGTGCGGCAGACCTCTCCTGCCTGGCCTGCTGTTCCCCTCAGCAGTGTATTTCTGCCCATCTGCCTGTTCTGCTCCCCACTCTGTCTCTGGTGAACCGTCTCGCTGCCCCACGCCTCTGGCCTGTACCCCAGCTTGTACGCATAAGTAAATAAATCTTTAAAAAAATGTAAATAATATAAGAAAATTTTGACAGTATAGATGTCTAGAGAGATATGTTTTCAATTATGTTTCTCAATAATTTAAATCTTCTAAGTTTTGTAATAACATAAAAAATAAAAATTTGAGGGGCCTCCCTGGTGGTGCAGCGGTTAAGCACTGCGCTGTGGAGCTGTCGGCAGCAGCGACGCGAGTTTGAAGCCCAGCCAGGGAGAATCCCACATGGTGTGGCAGACCTCTCCTGCCTTGCCCGCTGCTCCCCTCAGCAGTGTATTTCTGATCTGTCTGTTCTGCTACCTGCTCTGTCTCTGGTGAACCCTCTCGCCGCCCCACGCCTCTGGCCTGTACCCAAGCTTGTATGTATAAATAAAAAATAAATCTTCAAAAAAATAAAATAAAATAAAAATTTGATATATACAGAGTGACTCTGTAGCTTAGAACTAGACCCAAATAGTTAGGCACATATAATATAAATTGTATATAAATGCAAGAATTTTATAATAGACTTTGGTGATAATTATTACATGTACACAAAATTAAATGGGTTATTTCTGTGAAAATCTAGAAAGACATATACTTGGATACAGGTAATTTTCTACTTTTCACAGAAATAAATCCTCCTTATCACATATTCCTTCTTTGGGTGGAGATGTTACTTTAGCTTCATTCCCCAGTCACACAAATATCCTATGAAAGTGCATCTTTTCCAGCTGTGAGGTTCTGAAGTAAGAGTACCTTTTTGGATTTTGCTGAGAACCTTCTCTATCTACCAAGAGGATTTTTTCCTTGCTGTTGAGTCACAGTCTTCCACCTGTGTACAATCTTTTTTTTTAAAGATTTATTTATTTATGCATACAAGCTGGGGTACAGGCCAGAGGCGGGAGGCGGCGAGAGGGTTCACCAGAGACAAAGTGGGGAGCAGAACACGCAGATCAGAAATACACTGCTGAGGGGAGCAGCGGGCAAGGCAGGAGAGGTCTGCCGCGCCATGTGGGATTCTCCCTGGCTGGGCGTTGAACCCGCATCCCGCGTTGCCCACAGCCCCACAGCTCAGCGCTCAACCACTGTGCCACCAGGCAGGCCCCCACCTCTGTATAATCTAAGGTAGATCAGTTACATTTTGTTGCTAAAATAAAGATTTATTTGGCAAATTTCCTTAGAATCTTCAGGATTACATTTTGGTATAACCACATCTCAGCAACCTTTCCTGATACCCTTCCATTTCAACCAAATAGAATCAGGCATTTTTGCTTTGTTCTCACTGCATTATCAACGGGTTTCTATTTTAGTCATTAATCACTGTAATGCCCATGATTCTCTACACGTCTCTTTTCCTTGATAAACTATAAGCTATCCAAGAACAACATGTTATTCATAATTTTTTTTTGTCTGTGATGTCTAGCATGATATATCTAGCCATATTTTAGTGAATTAATGTATAAATAAGAAACATAGAGTAGTCTCCTGTAAGTGTGCATGTTTACCAGATTCATTGTTTTGTTAAGTTAAAATGTGATAATATTTTTTTCTATTTCTTCCTAAGTATTTATGAAATAACTTATAGTATACTTTTGGGATAGAGTTCAACTTATATTAAATGTCAGCAAGGATGACTGGTCTATAACTAAACTTTTAAAATATTTGTCCTAAAATATTAATTGTCTTAAAAATTGATATCTGATTACCTAAGGAAATTTCACTTTAAATTCAAAATAATCTACTAAAAGAAGAAAAATTGAAATCACTGGCCAGAAGTTGGGTGATATATAATTACAAGGATTTTGTATTTGATATTTGCTTGCCTTTACCATCATACTTAAGGTATTTGTTCTCACTTGATAGTTCATTTTTGATATACTGAAAATAGTTTATTTTAGCCTTTTTTTTCCTATCCATGCAAAATTATATCATAAGAAAAACAAAGGGTAATCTTTAAAATTCAATGTGAAATATTTTGTTGTCAACTATCACTAATAACATGTAATATAAATCACATATAATTCTACACAATTTCAGTAGTTTACAATGATAAAAACAACTAAATACATAAATTAGAATTTTAAAAAATAATTCATAATGTGTCTTATGGATTTCAATGTGATTTGCATTCTCAAAAGTCTGGCAGTAACTGTATTATTACTGATCAAATATAAAATATCACTGATTGCAAGAGAATTATCACAGACCATGTGAATTAAAAACATGTTCAAAAGGTGCTTCCAGTTTATCAAGATTATATTAACATATCGAGGGCAGAACCAGTGTTTTACACTTCTGTACTAAATATCTATCCTTTGGCATGTTGTGGTTATATATGATGTCAAACTAGTTGTTGGATAAATTAGTAATATTTTGCAGCATTAAAAATCGTGCAATGTGGGGCCTCCCTGGTGGCGCAGCGGCGGTTAAGCGCTGTGCTATGGAGCTGTCAGCAGAGGTGACTTGAGTTCATCTCCGGCAGGGGAGATTCCCACATGGCGTGGCACACCTCCCCTGCCTCGCCCACTGCTCCCCTCAGCAGTGTATTTCCCTCCATCTGCCTGTTCTGCTCCTCACTCTGTCTCTGGTGAGCCCTTTCGCTGTGCCGTGCCTCTAGCCTGTACCCCAGCTTGTATGCATAAATAAATAAATTTAAAAAATAAACAACAGTGCAATGTGGGGGAAAAAAAAACACATTAAAACAATCATTTCTGTTAAAAACCACCCTAAATACAATATTTGATAAGAAACTTACAATTAGCTTTGGGTTTTTCTAGAATCTAGTTAGAAAGAACATTCAAGAACTTCAGAATAGTCTACAAACTTCTTTTTTATGATTACTTCCTTGGAAAATTTCCGCTTTTTTTTATCTTGCAAGTAAAAGAACCTGAATTTTTCCCTGTGCAATACCTATGAGCTGTCAACAAGTAGAAAAACTTGTAAATCTGCAATACTTTTGAGTAGTAAAAAGGTATGTTATTTCACCTCTCACTAATCAACTTTTCCTCAAGTCTCTAGCCATTTCAGAGTAACTTCAACTTTCTTGTCATTGTCCTTCCATTTGATAAGCAGAACATAAAAATAGATGACATAAAAATTTGTGACCAATTCAGAGAATCTGTCAGGGCTGAAAAGGCAGGAAATGACAGCAGGTCAATAACTTGTTTAAATGTGAACTAGAGTGAAATGGTGCAAATCATTTGAATTCCAATTACTTCTACAGCTTGTAGGTATGTTTCTAGCAAGCAAAATACAGGATGTATAAACATTTCACTCCTTAATTCTTTATCTTTCAAACCCTCACTATGACAATCCTTTAGCTAGAAAAATGTTGTACAATATTCAGTGGACTATTTAATATAAAAATTTTACTTTCTTAGATTTAAGGGGAATCAGAAAACATAAGTACAAAAATGGGTATGTAAAAATTTTTGTCTAAAAATTGTGTAACTTCAGCTGCAAAATACAAAATTAAGGAGCCAAAGAGACACTTTTTAAGTACAGTGAAGTTTCAAATCACCTGGGAAAATCAATATCAACTTTCCATGTATATGTATCTTCTGATTATGAGAGTAATGCATAATTCTAATAAAATAAATAAATGTATAAAGATGAAAATAGTACATAAACAACATTTAACATTCAATCTACTTAGTTCCATTCACTAAAACTCTGTGATATGTATTTTTAAATATACATTCCATGTGCTGTTATTTTGCCTTGGATTTTTAAAGGGCTTTTTCCCTTCCTTAGTGTAATTTTTCAATTTTTTTTTGTGTTTGACATATATATGTTAGGTATTAAATCTTACAAAATCATTCATAAAATATATGCAATTAGAAGAAAAAATAAAACAAACTCACTTTAAGAAACAATATTTTGCTGTGGGAATATATCAGAGTAAGTTGTCTCATGGGCCTTTACAAGTGTGGATATAGAACATCAGATAATTATGTACACTACCAATTTTCCAAAAACATAAAAGAGAAAGTTATCAAACAAATGCTAGATTAGTGAGGAATATAAAAAGTAGGAAGAGGAGCACTGATCAGCTAGGAAGTATGAGTACATTTGCAGGGAAAGTGAGAAAAACTTGGAAGTATGTTTAAGGGAAATTGAGAATTAGAAGGGACTTTTCTAAGATACCATTTGCTATAAAGAAGCAAAAGTTGTTAAAGATTGTATGTATATAAAGAAATAAAGTTGGCCCCACATTATTTGTTGCTCCTTCTCAACCATTGAGAATATGAAGCTTGTTATCCTTCTCTTTGAAATTGAGCAGACCTGCGATTTCTTTTGACCATTAGATTATACTGACCAAGATACTTGGTAGCCTCTAAAGCTGAGTTTTAATAAATATTATTTTCTGCTTTTATCTCCCATGGAAAGTTCTCTCTTAGAAGAAATCAGCCATGTAAAATGTCTGACAACTGTTCAAATAAAATATTGGGAGTGAAAACAAGCTAGCTATTTGCAGAGAGAAAGAGTTAAAAAGGGAATATGGAATAATATCAACATGTTCAGCCTGTCAGTTAAACCTTCTTGAAACTTCCATTCCAGCCTGGCCTCCTGCTAAAAGTACTTTGTGTATAATCCCAGCTAATAAATTGTAGAACAGGAAAAACACCCATCAAGATCATGTCCACATCCTGACTCAAAGAATCATGAGTAAATAAGATGATTTATCTTTTAAAGCCACTGTGTTTTGGGGATAATTATTTTGTTAGATGGTAATAAATTTTTTTAAAGATTTATTTATTTATGCATACAAGCTGGGGTACAGGCCAGAGGCGTGGGGCAGCGAGATGGTTCACCAGAGACAGAGTGGGGAGCAGAACAGGCAGATCAGAAATACACTGCTGAGGGGAGCAGCGGGTGAGGCAGGAGAGGTCTGCCGCATAGATGGTAATAAATTTTGAAAATAAAATTGATAATTATAAGATCAGAGGTCTGAGATTGAGAAAATTTTGATTAGAAACTAGAAAAGCAATAAGGAAATTGCTTTTAGAAATTATATGAAATAATCCAAGCTATTCTTGCAGAGTAAATAGCAAAACTCTAAACTGTGGCAACTTGAATGATTTAAAAAAAAACAATGAAGAATTTGTGAGCTGAAAAAGGATATGTGGCAGAATGTGGAAAATGCTAATGGACTACTTATGGTTGAATAGACAGTACAGACTCTGCATGCCTCCCAGCTAGAAGCTCTATGGAGTCCAGTGAATGGCATCAGGCAGTGCAGTGTTGGAAAGTAGAATGTTCAAACCAAGTCTTGCCCATGGAATTGATAAAACATAAAACAGTTACTATTTCAAGCCATAAAGGTCTGGAGTACTTCGTTATGTAGTAGTAGAAAAATGGAACAAGGGCCTCCCTGGCCGCGCAACGGGTTAAGTGCGGCACTGTGTGGCTGTCTGCAGCTGTGCTGCAAGTTCAATGCCTGGTCGGGGAGATTCCCACATGGTTCAGCAGACCTCTCCTATCTCGCCTACTGCTCCTCTCAGCAGTGTATTTCAGTAGATCTGCCTGTTCTGCTCCCCACTCTGTCTCTGGTGAGCCCTCTCACCGCACCACACCTCTGTCCTGCACCCCAGCTTGTACACATAAATAAATACATCTTAAAAAAAAAGAAAAATGGAACAATAGAACTTTTGATAGAAAAATATTCTTTTGACGTTATGGCAGTGATGATGGTAAGAGCTGAATTATTTTATCTTGAAATTCTGTCATGAAACAGTGTTCAATAAATGGGACTTTAAAAGGAGCAATGGAAGTATACTTCTTCTTTAAGGGCTCTACTTAATGAAGCCAGAGCTGAATTACTACATAATGGTGGTGGTGTTTCCCCCCCCCCCCCATGGAACTATAGTTAAATTTTTAATGTTAAAATTTTAATGTTCCTTTAAATAAATGTGGAGTAGATAGGAAGTAAAAAAGCCTGTAATTAAATAGATTGTACTTTAAAGAAACAATGTTTTTCAAATTTTCTCTTCCAAAATCTAAAAACACCCTATTGACGTATTTTACGTGATGATTTTTTCTCTTGTAGGGAATTGGGGAGATAACTAAAAAAAGGGTAAAATTAACCAGTACTAAGAATTCACAACAATTAACATATTGCTATATTTGCTCATCATTTTAAAACAGTGCTCATAATTATGCACTGTGAACTCTCTTCTCATTCTAGTAACAAATGTGTTAGGTGTTCAAGCCTATACCACCTGTGACAAATTTTTTAGGGAATTAGGTATGGATCCCACCAATGTACCATTGGGAAAGCAGTCTGTTCCTTAAATTAATAGACATATAGGCACACAGGTACAAATATGGATACAAATAACTATTAATAAAAATATTTTATTGCTTTTGTGTTTAACTTATATAAATATATAAAATTATATACAAATTATTTTTTATGTTATGTCTAACATACTTTGATAAATATAGTTGTACATCAATATTTTAATTTCCATATTTTGTTCCATAATATACGTTTTAATCTGTGGCTTCTCTTATTGCAGGGTCGTTCTATTTTTCTGCTTTCTTTTTTTCTATTCCACGCACTAGTGCAATGAGTAACTTAGTTTATATTTTTGAAGCTGTGAAAAATTTGTTTATAGATAATACTCTAAAGTATAATTTTAAGGGTCAGATAATGCACATTGTAAATTATACTGCCTCAACTCTTACCAGTTTTCAACTATTTGGAAGTATATTCAAGCAGCAGTGGCTCTCCACCACACAAATACAGGCATTCATTTTTAATGTTTTTCCTGATTCAACAGCTATAAAATAGTAACTTGCTTTTTAAAATACATGTTTATCCTTGAATATTATTAAAGTTGAGTAGTTTTTTTTTATATTAACGTTGTAAACTTTCATGTAAATTGCTTTTTCATCTCCTTTGCCACTTTGTCTATTGGTTTGCCATCATTCATAGTAATACTGCTTCTATATATCCTGCATATCATCTGTAAGATATACATTTTAAATGTATAATCCTGTGATTTGTAACTATGTGTTATCCTTAGTATGTTGAGAATTTTTTGTCTTAACAAACTTCTTATTTTTATGTAATTGAAATAATTGATTTTTCCTCCTAACAATCAATGTTTCTTACCAACTTTTGTAAAAAAATCCTTCCTTACCAGAGATCCTAAATACATTTCATTAATACATCATACATACTCTATATCACTTTTCAATTACACACTTATCCCTGTTCTTTACCTGATTTAACTGTGCGTGATTATCATCTGTGAATTTGGTGGACATATACAGATCTATGTTTTGCAAAAAAAAAAACAAAAAAAAAGTCTTATCCAGGTGGAGCCTAGATTTTTAAAAAACATTAGAAAAATGCACAGGTTTGTTGGTATGTGTTTGTTGGTAAAGTTACATTCTGCACAAATACACTGATGACTGAGTCATGTGAGGATTTTCTTCTTCCCTCCATTACCTCCATCAGTCATGAATTGTTTTATATTACCAAACAGGATTATCTTAGACAGATGATCCATTGCATAAAAGCCAAGTACCTGCTTTTACTTTTATCTGTTTCCTCCACCTCCTCTTCCTTCTCCTCTTTTCCTTCCTTCTCTTCTCTCCCTTATCTTTCTCTTAAAGTGTCTTAAAGAATATCACCAGTGCCATCAACAAAACTTTAAGCTTTCACCAAAAGTTCTCTTCAATTACTTCTAAATTACACCAATGATTATCAGTTGATTAAGGACTTAACATTTTGTTTTGTTTTGTAATTTGTCCATTATTTTTATTTGTTTTGTTTAAAGGGTGGGCATAAATCTAGAACACACCATTTGCATTCTTGGCACTGTAAAGACAGATATTTTCCCAATGAAAATATTGAGATGCCTTTACCTTCGCCAATACTTTATTTACATGCAACCAAAATATTAAAACTAAATGTAATAGTAATAATAGAAAAACTAAATTCCCTTCACATTTTTGTTTTTCTTCAGTGCTTTCTAAGTCAATGCCAATGTGACATATGGCTAAGGTCTCTTTTTCTCTCATATTTATACTTAGCAATTCCTCTCACAGTTTATATGATTGTTTAATTTTATATTCGTAGTTTTACTTATAGTTTGCTTCACTTTAGAATATTGCAACATAAACTTTAAACATCATTTTATTTATTTTTTAAAAGTTTTGCATAGAACTACTGAGGTATAGGCCAGAGGTGCAGGAGAAGGTGGGGGTTGTGGTGAAGAAGGATGGGTGGGTAAGAGTATTCTCCCGAAACAGAGTGGGGGTGCAAAACAGGTAGATTTACTGAAATACACTGCTAAGGAGAGCAGTGGGAGAGACAGGAGATGTCTGCTGTGCCATGTGGATCAGCTCTGTGGCCAGGGATAGAACTCTGCCCATAGCACTGATAGCGCTGAGACTTAACCCCAAGGCTACCAGGGAAGCCCCAAACATCATTTTATTTCAATCTTTTGCAATCTTCTCAGTGATTCTCCATTTGTAAGGTGTCTTGTACATCCTGCCTACCTTTGAAAATATTATTCACATCTGAAAATTTTATGAAAATCACTTTTGTTCCAGGTTTTTAATTTTACTCTTTCTCCCTAAATCTGGTTAACATTCTAACCTATGATAATAAACTCCTCCTGACTGGGAAATTATCTAGAATCTTGTATAAATCAATACCTTTAGCAAACACAATCATAATTAGAAGCCAATATTTATTTTTGGCTAATTTTTCATAAATTTTAGCTTTGTCAGTGTATTGATTTACTTCAGGTGCTCCCTGAAATGTTCATTGTCAATGAGACTGATGTTCATAGTGTTTACTCATAAAGTTCAGTGACAGATCTTAAGACTTGACTTCTTGAAAGAACTGCTTTGTAAAAATTTTTCAGCGATTTAGTTAATTTTTGGTAATGATTTAGATCATAATTTACTACCAGCTATAATGTATTTATGCTCCTTTTTGTCCCTAAAGGAATTTAAAAGTGATCTTCTGGAATGATGGAGAAGAGTGTTGTGTTTTATTAGTTTAGGGACACATTTACAATCCAAGGACACCAGTCTTATAGAGAAGATTCATCAATGTCACCCTCTTTATAGAAGAGTGAATTTTAAGATGCACTGAGTGCTTATATTGGCAAAATAACCCCAAGAGCCAATTTTCCTTAAAAATATAGATAGATAGATTTGGATTTTGTGTGTATGAACAAATACATTTTTAAAGAGAGAGTAGTTTTAGGTTTAAGAAGTATTTCTAAATTCTTACCATAATATTATTCATGTACAAATCAAAGAGATAGTAGAGAAATTTATAAGACAGTTTTTTTTTCAGATGAGCCATATATTTATTTAAATCTTCCCAAAATATGTCATGAGTCATGTGATACATATGAAGAGGAAAATAAAGAATACAAAAGGATGCTAATGAAATTTGGTAGAATGATTTGTCCTTGTTGAAAGTGTACATTTTCTACCAGACTACCACTTTTTTTTTTTTTTAAGGAAATTACTACTTGGTCCATATAGAAAATTAATTTTGGCATTAACTTAAACTTGGGTCTTGGATAATACTGCTTAAGAAAGAACTATAATATCAACCAGTCAAAAATCTAAATTGATGATAATATTCTATATTTATTGGAAGCAAAGCTGTTTTCTCTGAAGTATTAGGGTTTTGAAGCAGGTTATCAGCTGCATCATTGTTTCTAGATTTTATTTCATTTTTTCTTTCAATTATTCATTTATTGATTTAACATTTTGAAACACTGAGATATCCTAAGTACCAACAATGTTTTGATATTTATGAGTGTAATAGTAAAAAACCTGCAGTTCTTTTTATATTGATATGTAGAGTAATAGGCTATCACATAATCATATCAGCTTAATGAAACAAAAACTGTGATTTCTGGATCAAGAAGAAGGTATCTGTGGAGATTACTGTCTCATAATTCAAATAGGATTTATCTTTTTTAAATTATGATACTATCATTTTGAAAAAAACCTTATGACAATTTTAATATGATGATGACATCTAAAATCAGAAATTACTACTTCAAAGTAGTGTGGTTAAGTAACATGTGAGAGTAATAAAGGAAAATGTCCTATAGAGATTTAGTTTGACCACAAGAAAGAACAAAGAAGAAATTTCAGAAAAATCATGTGAAAAAGCATGTTCTGTTATACAAATGGATGTCTAGTTGTAAAGCTTGCAAGATATACAGACAAAAAGGAGACAGAACAAGTATGAGAGCATTCAGGAACAAAAAGATTGCAACCTAAGGGCTTTTGCTGTGATCTGTGTTATCTTTGTCAGTGCTTCAGACCTAGTAAAAAATACAGCTCAAGAAAAAGAAAAAGATTGTTGTGAGGTTGCTCGATACTAAGTTGAGAGTACCTGTTGTCCCAGTCACGATTCCTCTACTGCTACCCTTACTCAATTCTCCACTTTGCTTCTCCTCAGACATTTTTAGGCTTAACTCAAAGATTAAAAAAAAACAAGGCCTCCATGGTGTCCTGGGGGTTAAGTCTCATCGCTATCACCCTGTGGCCTGAGTTCGATCCCTGGCCAGGGAGCTAACACACATGGCACAAAAGACCTCTCCTGTCTCACCTGCTGTTTCCTTCAGCAGTGTATTTCAGTGGATCTCCCTGTTCTACTCCCCACTCTGTCTCTGGTGAATCTTCTTACTCCCATCACCTCTGGCCTACACCCCAGTTCTTGTATGCATAAATAAATAATAATACATTTTTTTAAAGATTTATTTTATTTATACATACAAGCTGGGGTTTAGGCCAGAGGCATAGTGCATTGAGAGAGTTCACCAGAGACAGAGTGGAGAACATAACAGTCAGAGTGATGGAAATACACTGCTGAGGGGAGCAGTGGGCAAGGCAGGAGAGGTCTGCATGCCATGTGGGAATCTCCCCCACCGGGTGTTGAACTCATGTGGCAGCTGCCGACACCTCCACAATGCAGCGCTTAACCACTGCGCCACCAGGGAGGCTCCTAAATCTTTTTTTTTTTTTTTTAAGGATAAAAACAAAATACAAAACATAGTATGTTTATTTTTTAAAGTTAGTTAAGTGTAAACATACAGCTATAAGATATCATGGATGATAAGGCATTATGTATGGAAATACAAAGTAGTATTAGATAAAATATTCACCAGTTACAAAGGAATGGAAGTGGGATATTGCTACCAAGTAGAAAACCCATGTTCCCTGTTCTAAGGATTTGTGCCACCCATATGATAAAGCAAAGTAATAAGACCTATTATTCAATGTATTTTAATGAGAGAGAAGAGGAGAAGAGAGGAGAGCGAAATATTTCAAATATAGACTCCCAATAAAACTCCAAATCACCCATCCCATTAGGGGTAACCATATAGTCAAACAGGCAGGGCTGGGAGCTGAGTGTGCAAAGCTGAAGAGCTAAATTTCCAGGAGAATAAGTCCTAGGCATATATCAGCAGGAAGGCTAAGCAGGGCTGAAAGAACTGGGAGAGAGCAAGCAAGCCAGAGTTCCAAATGGACAGTAGAAGCTGAATCCACCACTCAAATGATGGCTGCCATTGTCTATGAAGAGAGCAAGATCCAAAGTGCTAAAAACAAAGAACAAAGACTACTTGCTCACATGCCTTCAGTTCCTGTCCCCATTCACTCCACTGGCCACCTTACTCTCTCTTCCTTCCCAGCAGCAGTCCCATTTAGGAAGTCCAGTTCACAGCATGCTGAGAGTTGTAATGAAAAGACATTTGAGATGTCAGCAGCATGAAAATGGTGTTGAAATCTAGCAAGTTCTGCTTTCACTATGAGGATCCTGTTGCATCAGCCTCCTATACCAATTTTTTTTTTTTTTAAAGACAGGAAAAGGGACTCCCTGGTGGCGCAGCGGTTAGGTTAGGTGCTGCGTTGTGGAGCTGTTGGCAGCAGCAACGCGAGTTGGATGCCTGGCCTGGGAGATTCCCACATGGCACAGCAGACCTCTCCTGCCTCGCCCGCTGCTCCCCTCAGCAGTATTTCCATCCATCTGCCTGTTCTGCTCCTCACTCTGTCTCTGATGAACCCTCTTGCCACCTGGCGCCTCTAGCCTGTACCCCAGCTTGTATGCATAAATAAATAAATCTTAAAAAAAAAAGAAAGGAAAAAAATTCAACAAAAATAAATCTTAAAACAAAATGAAAAAAAAAAGGAATTTGTTAGAAGAAATAAAAGACAGGAATATATATTAAAATAATAAAGAAATGAATGCTAAGTAAAAACATAAGCAAAAACAGAATAGAATAAAAAAAAACCCAATGGATAATTCTAAGTAAATCATAGTAAATTAAACAAAAACTAAACATCATAGAATTGAGAGATGATTGTTCTATAATATAGTATGGGGTCAGTCCCCAAAAAAAGTCAAATAGGTTTTCTCCAGTAGGTCCTGGTAGGCATGTAGTCATCTTGGTATAAAAACTAGCGGTCAATGCTCTATGAACCTCAGGTGGTTACTTAGAGAATGCAGATTATTTGGTGTTGAGAACATCAAGAGTCTTCTTCATACCTAAGTCCTCAGTCCCTCTTAATCAAAGAAGGAATCAATATGTCCTAAATTTCTGCCCTTTTACTCATTGAAGAAACAACACTGTTCTCTCTTTTATGACCAAGAAAAATGAAGTTTGGTGGTCTCACCCGGGGTCTAGCTTATCAGTAAACATGTCCTCACTAAGAATCTCCACTTTACTCTCAGAGTAAGGATGAACTTACCCACTCCTTGTCTGTCTTATGACATCTCCTTCTCTCTATCCTAGATGTCCCAGGTCCTAAAAACCAGTTTAAAAATTCCTGGTCTGCTCTTTTAAGTATTCTTTAAAACTTAAAACCATGTGAACTCTCCATACATATGGAGATTTTGAAAAGTTAATGCTATTTAATGTCACAGGACTGAATAAAATCTTCTGGGATGAGGACTGGGGGATTTCTTAATCTCATCTATATATGTCCATCTTTTAATTTGTCTATACATGCAAAGATACAGCTAGAGAAATATTCTTCCTTATAATTTGATTTTTAGTAATATCTGTTTTGTTTATGTACTTTTGCTGTGCTGCTAATGAAAAATATATGCCGGTGTCATTTTTACAAAAAGGATAACCTCAACTATTCAAGATAAGAGTGTGAAAAACAAAGAGCACAAGGCTTCTTAAAAAAACTGTTGAATTAGTATATCGAGCATAATTAGAATATTTCATCTAAAAACTTTTAGTAACAAAAACCAAGATTAAAGTACTATCTCATAAAATGAGAGTGCTGAATGCCAACACGTGTCACTATCTGGACATCTGTGTTTAGAGTTTTCATGCAGCATGTACAGAAAGCATGAAAAGAAATAGGTTATAGCAACATCCAGCATATGGTGAGAGTTAGAGGAATAAATTGTCACAGTTTGAGAAGATGTGATTGTTAACAGTTAAATTTTAATCTTATATGAGTAATGCCAAATAGTAAATTGAATAAAGGGATTTTTTCAAAATTTCTTGGATAAAAGTTTTGTTTGTTTTTAAAACAACACATTGCGATTAAAAATCCAAATACGCTATGATATATCTCGAAAAAGGAAATGTTGATATGTGACTTAGTCAAATTTTGACAGTTTTAGGTTTTGAAATTTAGAATTGCCTTCTAGTGTTAAATAAGTTCAAAATTCCACAAATTAATTGGACTTGGGATTTATCAGAGCTCTGTAAATATGTAACTAAGGTAACAGATCAAATGATGTATCAAAAATTATGTAATACCACTAACTTGAAATGTGTCACAGAAATGTAAATGCGAATATTTTGAAAAGAATGAAATCTTATAATAGTGACTCTTACATTATATATGAGTTCTAGTTCTCTCTCCTGTTTTATTCATTAAAAGGTAAAAACCTCTCAATTCTTCACTACTCACCTCCTATCTTTCTCTTGCTTTGTTCTATATCTAATCTATTGAGTTCATGGCTGGTAACCAAAAGTAGAAAGAGGATATAAAGACATGGGTCTATTAAAAAAAATTGCTTTTGAATTGCTGCTGCATACCTCTTAGGATTGGTAAACTTTCAAACATTGTAGTCTTTAGTGTCCTGATTGTTAGCTTTCCTACTTACTTAGCCATTAGTTTTATTCAGCATAAAATTTCCAAATTGCTTTTTTGTTGGTATGTAAGGTCACAATTCATTAAGTTTTGTCCACCTATGTATTTTGTTTTATATATACATAACATAAAACCATTTTGATTTCTTCATGAAAGCTTTACCTTATCTTCTTTTTAATCAAGTATTTCCTCTTCTGAAAAACGGAATTTATATTATTAATAATTACTGTGTATATATTTTCTACATATTTTCTAATTGTGTTTTGTACCTCAAGGAGCTAGAAAAAAATATTACAAAAGTGATAAAAGCAAATATAAGGGATAAAAATGTGGTGAGGAGTAATCAATATAATGGAAGAAAATAGGAAATATCTGAAACTAAGGTATTGGCGAAAGAATAGCTGCACATAGCACAATGAAGCAGAATAACATGCAAACATAACCAGCTGATTTTTAGTAAAATTAAAACAAATTAATTGGAGAAGAGATAGGCTTTTTAACAAATTGTGATAAACAGTTGAATGTAGATATGTGCATATCATGAGACTCGTCTATATTTTATAAATTATATAAAAATTAACTTAGAATAAGTATACCTAAATATAAAAAATAACTACAACTTCTAGAAGTAAACATCAGAGAAATATGTGTGAGACTGTTCACTAAAGTTTTTAGATACCAAACAATAAATTGGATTATGAAAACTAAAAGCTTTTGTATGTGACAGACACTATTAAGGCAATGAAAAGACAGACCAAAATACAGAAATTATTTACAAATTTCATTTAATTCTCACAGTAAATTCAAAATAAAGACTTCTCTAATACAGTATGTTTAATGAAGTAAGACAAAGACAAATACCTTATGCTTTCACTCATAAGTGAAAGATAAAAAACCCAAGTTAGTAAACACATTTAACAGAAACAAATTGTTGATTACCACAGTGGAAGGAAGTTGGGGCGGGGTGGTGATTTGAAATGGGTAAAGATGGTCAATTAAATGGTGGGGGATGGAAAAATAGACTTTTGGTAGTGATCATAACCTAGTAAATACAAATGTTGAAGTATAATGATGTAAGCCTGAAATTATGCAATGATACAAGTAAGTGTCACTTCAATATTTTTTTAAAAAGGGGAGGACTCAAAATGCAATAAGAAATCAACCCAGTTAAAAAATTCAGCAAAATATCTGAACATATCTCTCGAAATAATGGCAAATATTAATACATATGCCAGTAATGGCTCCACATCAGTAGTAATTAGAAAATTACAAATTAAAACAATGAAGTACTACTACATACCATATCTGACAATACCAAGTGCTTATAGAGTTGCTAAATACTGAGATAGTCACACATTCCTGGTAGGAAAGCCAAATGGTAAACATTTTGACATTTTGTATGTTGTAATATATACTTACTCTGTGACATAACAATCCATGCAAGCAGATTTACCAAAGAAAAGCAAACATTTATGTTCATAAAAAAAACTTTATACAAATATTTATAGCAGTTTTATATATTAATATCAAAAACTGGGAATAACACATATGTCCTTTAGCTGTGGAACAGATAAAGTAAATCAATACAATAAAATATTATGCAGTAATAAAATGGAATGAACTGTTGAATCCTATAACAACATAGATGAATCTTAAATGTATTTTGCTAAATGAAATGTGCGAGATCCCTAAAGTTTCATATTGTATGATATTCTGAAAAAGTCAAACCTTACAGAAGAAAAACAATGTCTTAGAGGATACTAGATAGAAGGCAATTTCAGTTATAAAGGAACAGTTTGGGGGCACATTTTGGAGTGCCTGAATTTTCTATAACAATATTTCTGTAATGAGTATGATCATGTAATATTAGATCCCATAGGGTCATATACTATTTAGTGTAAATCTTCCAATAATAAAATGAAAAATTTATCAGTTAGAATATGGAGGGAATAGAAAATGTCATTAAGTTGAACAATGGATAAATTTGTTACAGATTATAACAATCTCAAAGAAATGGGCATAAATATAATACCTTTTCATTTTTGGCATTTCTCCACAATAAATGGTCAGCCCTGGAACAAATGCTTGTGTTCATGTATCAGATTTTACAAGTAACATTTTATTAACATAAGGAAAGGAGAATGGGCAGATCTCAGGATATGGCAAAACAACTGCCTATGTAGTCATACAGGATTTATAAAATAAGTAATGATGCTGTAAATTATAATCTCTAAACTATTTATTTGCTTAGTTTCATTATTCCTATCAAAGAACATACAATTTGATATTCTCAAATGACACTAATTTTTATCAGTAGAATGAAATTATATTTATTCTTCATGAGATTTTTAAAATACTAGTTTTTAACTATGACTATTTCTTAATCCTTAAATTTTTTTTTTTTTAAGATTTATTTATACATACAAGCTGGGGTACAGGCCAGAGGTGTGGAGTGGCGAGAGGCTTCACCAGAGACAGAGTGGGGAGCAGAACAGGCAGAGCAACGAAAATACACTGCTGAGGAGAGCAGCGGGGCCAGGCAGGAGAGGTCTGCTGCACCATGTGGGATTCTCCCTGGCAGGGCGTCAAACTCACATCTCCGCTGCTGACAGCTCCACAGCTCAGTGCTTAACTGCTGCACCACCAGGGAGGCCCTTAATCCTTAAATTCTTTATTAAAATCCAGAATATTTTAATAAAATCCAGAATATTTTACCTGATTATAACAGGTATAGTTCTCAGATTATGTCACTCTTGTAGAAAAATCCATCAGTAGTTTAACATCACTTTTAGAATCAAGTTAAAACTTTTTTTTTTGCAAGTACTTTATTTGTATTAAGCCAACTTACTAAAATACCATACCTATAAGAAAATATGTAGGTTTACACTTCTATCATTTTTATTCCTGCTTTTTTCTACTCCTCTTATCAATATTTTATACGAAGCTATTACTGATAGTGCAATTAATAAGTTCTCATTTTAATGAATTTGAGTCACCATATGAGATATATTAGCTATTTAAACCCCAGGGGTATGAAAAGGATAGTTAAATATTCTAGTTTAGTGTCCTAGTTAAAGCTTCTGCTGCTGAGTACTACAGAACTAAAATTTCACAAATAGTGAGAAAGAAAATACCATTTAATTAGAAGAGCTAAATTGACCAAAGTATGCCAACAGAACAGAGACTTTATTTCTGAAACTGGGCTAATTATGGTAAAATTATTATTTTTCAAGTGTGCTTTCAAGTTTCAGTTTTTATATATACTTCATTCCATTCTGACATAAATCATGATAAAGAGAATATATGATCAACCCTATAGAATCGTTGAATAAATTGCTGTATTAATGACAAAAAATTTATATTGAAACGTTCCCCTGACATTATAAACCAAATTCAAATAAATTTTCAACCTTGAGCCTATGCAAAATATTAGAAAATGAGACAAAGATTGTCACCTCTATTAAATATAGCAAAGGCTACTATTACTATTTTTTTTATTAATAGAGAACAGCAGACAAAGCACTGGATTGGGGGCTTTCAACGTCTTATTTAATTCTCACAGTCATCCTACAAAAGAATGGCTATTATATTATGTCAAAGGCATCAGTACCAAGACTTAAAGGTAATTTAAGACTAAGGAGTATGGAGTTATTCGTAATCACAAAACAAGGACCCCTTAATAACTAAATGAAGCTGGGCCTTTCTGGTGCCACAGGGGTTTTGAGTCTCAGCCGTATGAAGCTATCTGCAGCTCGAGTTTGATCCCTGGTCAGAGAGCTAACCCACATGGTGAAGTAGACCTCTCCTGTCTCACCTGCTGCTCCCCTCAACTGTGTAATTTCAGTCAATCTGCCTGTTCTGCTCTCCATTCTGTCTCTGGTGAACCCTCTAATCCTCCCACACACACACACCTCTGGCCTACACCCCAGCTCTTGTATGCATAAATAAAATAAATCTTAAAAGAAATATTAGTTCATCAAATGACTCTCCAGCATTTTACAGTAACTAATAATCTCTAAAAACTATGTTAGTATGTTTACCCACCCACCTTTTCACTCTCTATGTTTGCGTACTGGAGAACAAATATTTGCCATAAGGCAAATTTGAGAGTTATACCTGTTTTTAGTCACATAAGAATAGTTTTAAATAAGACTATTAAATAAACTATTAAATAAAACTATTGGAGATATACCAGTTTAAAAAAAAGGGAATATTGACAATACAGTGAGTCTTACCTAGACTATATCCACAACATTAACATAAAGGCTAAATTGTCTGGATTATATGCTAATTGACCCACCATCCTGCATACTTGCCCAAAATGATCTAAATGTCATAGTTCTTTGAATTTAAGATTTATGATTTTCATGTACATTTGAAAATACAAAGTATGACTGACCTAATAGCAGTGATTCAAGTGTCATTTTCAATTTGTACTAATTATTCCTATAATATGCACCTTTTTATTCCTTTTTTTCAATAGAAGCCACAGAACTTATTTTTTAAAGTTATAAAATAAACATTGTATAGAAACAAACACCTATTTTTCGAGACAATACATTCAGAATTAAGGAACATGACTTAAATGCAATTGCATAAATTTATGCATGGTTTTTCATTGACTGGGCTGACGTATGCCTAAGATGTTTAATGGAGATGTCAGTGGTTATAAAAGAGAGAGCATATCACGCAGTCAAGAGAACAGTGACTATATTACTTTCGTATCATTGGTCAAGCTTTAATTTCCCTCTTACCTATAAATTTGGGGTAATACTTATTATAATGATTAGTGAAATAATGCCAGTAAATTTTTATTGGAGAAACTGACTATGGAAAGTACTTAACAATGTGAACATATTGGAAAATGTTCTGGAAACAAGACACCCCCCCCCAGTAGACAAGAGCAAAGCATATAAAACAAAACATACATGTATAGTCTGTGAAACAGCTATGCAAAATCTGTTCCCTACAGGGAAAGCCAGTCTTTTCATCCCCCACTAATGATAAAGGTTTAAATAATGGTACCCTGGATTTGCATCTCCATGGTGAATTCTTTAGAAATGAAGAAATTAAATCTCTGTATTTTCTTCTGTGCATATAAAGCAATATAGCATCAAAATTTTTTTTTAAGTTTTATTTATGCATACAAGCTGGGATGTAGGCCAGAGGTGTGTGTGGGGGGGGCAGGGGTTGAGAGGATTCACCAGAGACAGAGTGGGGAGCAGAACAGGTAGATAGACTACAATACACTGTTGAGGGGAGCAGCGGGTAAGACAGGAGAGGTCTGCTGTGCCATGTGGGAAGCTCCCTTGGGGGAGGGGTATCGATTTCATGCTGCAGTGGCTCTAGATAACTTCATAGTGCTGCGACTTAACCTGTTGAGTCACCAGGGAGGCCCCAATATATCTTTAGTTGGTCAAAACAACTTAGATCCAGAAGCTCCCTGTCAAACATACATTTTTAATATAATGGTTATAATGGTTCATTGTTCCTACCTATGTAAACTAAATTCAAACTTTTCAGTTATCATTTCTAACATTTCTGAGATTATAAAAGTTTTTTCAACATATACAATTTTTTTCGTGCTTAGCATCTACTGTAATTAAGGGTATGGTCAAAATTTGGCACAGGTAAGTTCTAATCACCAAGCATTCTTGCTCTTTTTTTTCATTTTCAAGATAGAAAAAGAAAGGGCCTAAAAACTCCAAACAGATCCTGAGATTTGACTTTTAAAATACTGGATGTGAACAAAAATCAGATTATGTTTTGACAAGTCGTCCTGCTGAGATTTACTTACTACCTAGTGTGCCTTCCCCATAAAGGAGCTTTTTCAAAAGACTACATGATAGATCCTCCATTCATTCAGGGTCTTTAAATGACTCACTAGGATCTCCTCATTTACAATGAGACCAGCTGAGAGAGCTAATTACCAAACTAAGCAAGACACAGCAGGACTCAGTAATCATTAGTCACACCTTTACCACTCCTGGTAGAGTAATACGTTTAAAAGACAGCTTTTACTTTCTATTTGATCTACAAGAAGTTAGGCAAAATCTTGACCCAAACTATTGGTGGACAACTACAGATTAATTCCATAAAATATTTGTTTAAAGGAAATGAAGTAACTCAAAGGAGGTGATTAGAGAAAACATTGATAAATTAATCAGGAAAAGTCAGTGTATCTTGTTCACTAGTCACTGTCTTGGCTAGTAACATCATTTTTTAATAAATTATAGAATATTATTATGAATGGAATTTTTAATAAATAAAAGATTGAATGTTTTGCCTGTCATTGTGGCATAACAACTAAATTTATATTCATTTTTGATCATTTACTAAAGACTATTCATTTTTTTTTAATCCTGCTTTGTCCTATTATCATTAACCCTAAAATATAAAGTTTTTTCACTTCATAATCTTAACTGCAAAATTCAAATTATATATGTAATCCATGAGTGACTGGTGTAAACAAAAGAAAAACTCAGCATTTCTACAAATGGACAGAAATCTCCATCAGGGAGCTAACCAAATCTCCATCAGGGAGCTAACCAAGAAATAATCACAAACAAACAAAAAAAAAAAGATTCTCCCTCACTGTGAAGTGTTAGTTCTGTAGTATTCATCAGTACAGCTTTAACTAGGACACTTAACTGGAGTAGTTAACTATTTTTTTGATATCCCTTGAGTGTAAGTAGCTAATATACCTCTTATGGAGACCCAAATTCATTAAAATGAGAACTAATTAACTGCACTTTCACTGTTTCATATGAAATACTTATGAGAGCAGAAAAAAAGAAGGGATTAAAAATCAAAGATGGGGCCTCCCTGGTGGTGTAGCAGTTGAGCGCTGCACTGTGGAGCTGTCAGCAGTGCAAGATGTGAGTTGGATGCCCAGCTGGGGAGAATCCCACATGGCGCAGCAGACCTCTCCTGCCTTGCGGGCTGCTCCCCTCAGCAGTGTATTTCTGATCTGCCTGTTCTGCTCCCCACTCAGTCTCTGGTGAACCCTCTCGCCGCCCCATGCCTCTGGCCTGTACCCCAGCTTGTATGTATAAATAAATAAATCTTTAAAAAAAAAAAGAAAGATGTGAAAACCTATGTATTTTATATAGATGTGATTTTTTGACAAGTTGGCTTGATGACAAATAAAATACTTATGAAAAGGGAGTTTCAACTCGATTCTAAAAGAGATGATTTCTCTATCCCTCCAATTCTCAACAGGTGGAGCAGTGTGCTAGTGACAATTCTTTCCGGGCTTACCCACCTACATTATTGGAGGGTGAAATGGGGTGGGTGACTTGAGAGGCTCCATTGTAATGGACCGGGTCCTATCCCTTGTCTCTACTCTATTTAAAGTTTGGTATAATACCCAAGGTCTTACATGTGACTATTCTTTTTTTAATATATATATATATATATATATATATATATATATATAAAATATATAATATATATTTTTATTGTTATTTATGTCTTTTACATTTTGTATTCCCCTTGGATAACCCACCACCAGTTCACCCATGATCCATCTCTGTGGTCCCTTGTGATTATTCTTATTTGAAAATTGTCTTTCAGGCATAAATTTGTAGTAAAATTCACATTATCCACCTCTGGTTTTCAATATAAATAAAGTGATTAATCATGTTAGCTCAATTCATTGTCTATATAATCTAGGATAAATAAGATATTTATTTTTACAAGGCAATTCCCTCATCTCCCAAATCCCACCACCAAGTCTAACTTATGTTTTGTGTAGCATTCTTTCGCACAATAGACAAAAAAATTATCAGCACTGTCTTCTAACATTGAGTTCATTTTAGTTTGAAAAATGTCCACCACAACTTAAATGAATGCAAATCAGAATGTGTTATGGGTATATGTAAATCAAAATAATTATGAAAAGTTTCAGGAAAATTTCAATTTTTTTAAAGAAACAGGCTTTCTTTTCAAATAGGAAGGAATAGGCAAAGACTCCATTTTAATCAGTTCTTTTAATTTGTTTCTTTTGTGATCTGAAATTATTTCTTGTACTAATTTTATTACTTTTGAGATACAGGTATATTGAGTTAAATTTTGATTAGGCTTCTTATGATTTACAAACATTTTCTCACCAGCTGCCAAATTCAATTTATGTGTACCTGGAATTAAAAATGAAAAGTAAAGTGACAGAGATGAATAGAAATTAGTAGTTTGAAACAAGTGTTTTATGCTAAATTCAAATGTGTACTTATTTATGTGATATCCACAATCATATACATGAGAATGAATGATAAATTCCACAATTTTGGAGTAAAAATGGCTGTTATACTACTAATTAGTGGAATATTTTTCTAAGTTAATATCAATTCCTTTTTGAATTGACTTCAGACTAACTGCTAAAAGGATTTGAATCACGACCAAAGTAGCTAACATTTTCTAAAATCTCCCTGGGCTTTTATATATCCAGGTTCACTTATAAAATCACGCATGGGTATTTTCAATACAATTAATAACATTTATTCAGTATCTCACAAAATTCCTAATATTTATGATACTAAAGCCCTAGTTCTTAAGTGTATATTTTGCCTTAGGCTAAGTCTTCTCTTAATCACACTTGGTTAATGCTTTTTAGGGGGTGATGTTAATTAGCCTTTGCTTTCAAAGCTGTGGTTTAAGATTTTTAAGTAAAAGGTAGTGGAGAAAGGAAAGAATTTAATGCATTCAAACAAATATTTTCTGTATCTATGTTCTAAACAAAACGAATTAAGGGAGGAAGGAAAAGAAAGTTGCTTTCCTTTTGTTAGTCAGTTCTATCTTGAATGTAACACATGTTAATTTCTTCATTATCTTCATTAGAGCATCTAAAAGATGAAGAGGTAGATAAAATAGATATAAAAGAAAAACTCCAATCCTGTACATCCATATATTTATCAAGTATGTTTTGTATGTCAAACACTATTCTAGGAATTTAGATTGATTTGTATTAAGTCAAAGCATTACGAGTCTTAAAGGATCTTAATTCCTAGCCAGGAAACAGGATCTAACAAAACCAAAAATAGCAACACAAAAAACTTGACATGTTTATGTACCATGAATAAAAATAAAAATGACAACAAAAAATATTGGGCAAGTTTAGGGAGAACGGGGTTGTCGGTATAGTTAGAATGGTGGCTGAAATTTTTATCAGAGGAATCATAGTGGGACTCATTGAAATACTGAAATTTAAGCAAAACCTGGAGACGGTAAGGGAAGTAGCTAAAAGACAGTCTGAGGAAAACATCCCAGGTAGAAATATCAACCATTGGCATAGCTTAGTGTGTTTAGGGAACAGCAAGGATGCCAATGTACCTAGAGCTGTGTAACCCCAAGATAAAATCATCCAGGTATTTAGGCATTTTTTTTTTCTCTAGAAGATAGACTTAGTATCCCCTTCAAAACTTAATAGAGAAATCCTTCTATAAATTGTTCATATAATTTGAATTATTTATCAGTCATTTAAAATATGGCAGTGTATACTGCAAGCATGAGAATCTATACCTGGGAGACAATTTAGTTTTCATCAAGGGACTTGATTATTCAAGTAGAATAAGGAGTGTAAAATGTGTATGAAATTGCTTTGTTTGGTCAGAAGTAGAGATTTGCATTTTATAGGGAACAATTCAGCAGTCTTCTGGGAAACAGATTAAAGGGAAGAGTAGAGATAAGTGAACTAATAGGTGTGATAACAGCATTGAAACATACTGAGGATATGAAATGCACCAACTTTATTCTTTTTTTAATGATAGTAAGTGAAAAACACTTTTTTCCTATATTTTCTCATATCATTGTTCATTTTTGTCCAATAATTGGTTACTCCCCTCAGGTGTACTCCCCAGTTATCCCACCACCGTAAAACCTGTGAACCATCATCATAGTCCCTTATGCTCTTCTCTCCTTTGTTTTGACCCCTCCCCCATGCCTCTAATCTATGTTTAGCTTGCAAGTTTTGTCTGTTTTCTTAACCTTTTGTTAGTTTTCTCTGTATTCCACATATAAGTGAAATCATCCGATATGTCTCTGTTTTCTTCTGACTTATTTCACTTAGCATAGTCCCTTCCAGCTCTATTCAGTTGCTGCAGGAGGCATGAATTTATCTTTTTTGATCAGTAGGTGGTATTCCATTGTGTATATATACCACTGCTTTTTGATCCATTCATCTGTTTTGAGTCACTTAGTTTGTTTCCATGTCTTGGCTATTGTAAATAGTGCTGCAATTAACAAAGGAATGCAGGTTTCCTTTCAAATTAATGGTTTTGTGTTCTTGGGGTAAATTCCTTGGGGTAGAATTGCTGAGTCATATGGTAGTCTATTTTTAGTGCTTTGGGAAACCTTCACAGGGCTTATGTGTGTGAGATTATTGGAGAAAAGCATCTAATGATTACAGTGATTTCTACTTTGACTAAGAAAGTAACCATCCACTCTCTATAGTGGTATGGAAGAGCCACAATTTTAAACAAAATTTGGCATCACTAGGAAAACATGTCTGTTATCAGGAACTGTATATTGAGTATAAAATGTTTTATAAATTACTGATGAATCTTCTGCAGATATTCTTGTCTGTCATTGTAGGTGGATCAATAACCACCCAATTAATTAAATCTGCTTTTTATTTTTCACACTCCCAACTTAATTTGAGCTCTTTTCACACAATAAATGATGATATTTCCCCCATAGCTGACTCTCTGTTTATCCCAATCCATTAAGTATCCCAATGTTAGATTTATATGTTTATGGTACATAACACCATAAAGATTGGTGGTTTCTTCAAAGAAATAGAATTAAATGTTTGATATCAGAAACATGTGCCTCCAACTTGCCTCCCAACCTTTTTGACCAGAGAATCTTTTATCTTTCAAAATGCCTTGCAATTTCCACTTGCATATCCTTGTTTTCTTCGTGAAGTTTTTTTTAATCTAAAACTATTATTGTTCTAAATGGCAAATAATTGAACTGTAATGCTCATATACATATAAAATTCTGTTGCTGGATTTTTACATAAGCTGCTTTATAATAATTTCAATGATATACATACTTATAAAAATACACTTTATAAATTATTCGCTAGAAATTTTCAAGTAATAACAGAAACATCTTAGTAAATTGTGTTCTAAATTACCACCCACATCCTACTCCTTTTCCCCAAAACAGTCACTGTTAATAATGTGTATACTGCTAGACCATTTCCTATGCATTTATTGTAAACTGTAAATGTATGTATATAAAGAGATATCTAACTTTTTTCATACAGTGCTAGACTATATATTGTTCATCACTTTAACTATTTTTTTTAATTTTATCCTATATCTTGAACTATTTCCCATGTCAAACCTTCAATGCTATCTAATCATTTAAAATTGTTGAATATTTTCTATATTATGGATGTAACACAACTCAGCTGTACATTGCCATATCAGTAGGCAATTAGAGATTTTCAAATATTCAGTCCTTTTAAAAAGCATGTATTTCATTAAAATTGTCTCAAGACATTATTATATAAACAAAACAGTCACAAATTGAGAAATCTTCACATTTATCAAAATCTGTATATCCAAATAAGGATTTGCATAGAATGTATAAGTTATTTTCACAAAATGATAAAATAGTAAACATTGCAACAAAAATAGCCAAAATCGTGGAAAGAGACTTTATGAAAAAAAATATGAAAAACAAATTATGTGTGAAAGTATGTTCAAAATAAGAGTAAACGGAGAAAAGTAAACTAAAAGATGTTATACCACTGCACATTCACTATAATGACTAAAATTAAAAATATAACTAAAAAGAAGGCAAGACAAGTGGAACTCTCAAACAACATGGTAGAAATGTAAAATAGTAAAACCATTTTGTCAATGTTTGACAGCTTTTACAAGATAAACTAGTTTGTGTGTGTGGAAGAACTGAGGTGTAGGCCAGAGGTGCAGGGGATGAGAGGATTCACCAGAGACAGAGTGGGGAACAGAGTGGCAGAACAGGCAGATCGACTGAAGTACACTGCTGAGGGGAGCAGTGGGCGAGGCGGGAGAGGTCTGCTGCACCATCTGTTGTTAGCTCCCTGACCATGATTGAACTCAGGCTGAAGTGGTGATAATGCTGAGACTTAACCCCTAGGCCACTAGGAAGGCCCAAGTAAAACTACTTTTGATCCAGTAGTGTTTTTTTAATTAATGGAGAATGAAACTATGTCTATAAAAATATTAGTGTATGAATGTCTTTTTAGTTATTCATAATGACTGAAATTCGGTTGTAATCCAGATGTCCATCTACAGAAGAATGAATAAATAAGTTATATAAATTTTGTATTTCTGTAGAAAAGATTACTTAAATATAAAATTATTAATTTGATATTTGATATTTTTTAGAAAAATACCATAATTCAGCATTTGGAAAGAAAAATCTTTAAGCAATAATGTTAATAAGACAGAGGAAATAAACACTAACATACACCTAATGTACCATATTTTCATTATATAGTATGATTTCTTTATAGGTCTATCAGTTTTTTGAAGATGGCTTTATTCACTTACTGAAACTAGAATTGACACTTATTGAATGAATTAACACATTAATTTCCCCTGTATTTTTCTCTGCATTTTTTATAAATATAATTATTCATATTTGTATGGTATATAATACTTTATGGTTTATAAATTAAAAAACTGAAATTTAGAGATACAAGTAACTGCACTAGGTAACAAAATAAGTAGTACAAGATTGACGCAGGTCTACTAACTCTCAATTCAGTGGTTTCTACACTACAGTCTGGCTCTTATTTTTGTTCTCATAGTTTATAAGTGATATGTATAAAGAATTTTAAGTATACCATATTTGCTTATATGAACTTGCTTCAAGTATTTTTATTCTTGTATTTTGTGACACTGATAATTCTATAGAACTAGAATCTTAGTTAAAAAAAAAGTGATTTAGATCAGTGATAGGAAGTGATTCTTTTATCTGAAACTTGTTGTTTCCATAATATTAAGATTATTTTACTTGCAGTTTTCTCTTTTCCAATCAGCAGTATTTTTTTTACTTACATACTTATTAAATATTGGAGTTTGCTTGTCAAAGACACAAATTTTTTATTACATTTAATACTAGCAGAGAAAAGAACATTTATACAATTGTTCATCCTCCCAAGTAAAACAGAGAAGCTCTAACACAAGAGACACTTCTCCAGACTAAATTCTTATAAAAATTCAAAGGACTGAAAGGTTCCTTTGGCTTGACTATCTGACATTTCCTCTTGAAGAGTAAAATTTTATGGGAAGGAGGAATGGTGTTACAGAGTTGACTGAAGAAAAGGAGAAACATGATGATTGAAAGCATCCCGAGTCCAGTCTGAGTGGAGCCTCTCATGAGTAAATTCAGTGCATTGTAACAGTGAAGCCCGACCACAGCGGCCAAAGGTCAAGACATGTTTGCTAGGGATCCCAGGCTGTATTTGAAAGCAAATAAAAGGCCTGGGTAGTCCTAATCTATCCTAATATCATATGACACTGATAACTGTTCTTTTTTTCTGAATCATATTTATAGCTCTTATATCTTCTAAGTTTATTCCCCAAAGTTGTAAAAAAGCAATTCCCCTGTGAAATAGAAAATGGTTGTGGTATAAATGCAAGAAGTATGTTGCAATGTGAAGAACGCTGAATGTGGAAGAAAACCGGATGCTATTTTTCTTTTGTAATAATTATCCAAAGATGTTAAATTCTTAGTGACCAAGTTTCACCAGTTTTAAAAGAAAAATTATTAAAAATCTCTGCTAATATAGCTCAAGGATCTGAAGACTAAGGAATCACTAAACTATTGATGAAACAGAGGAATCAAATCATTCTGTCATAAATGCTAGCATTCCAAATATATCAAAGAATTTGTAGCAAGTAACTCTAACTCATTGTAATCCAAATTAATAAGATATTTGTCTGGAAATATGCATGAAGTGATTCATTATGCCAACCAGATAAAATGATAACTCTATTTACATTAGAACTATAATTTTTTTTCTCTTTCTGTTGTATTTATAGCCAGATGACTATCAAGTGTTAGTTACTGAACACTATTAAATTCTTCTACTTTTTCATTCCCACTTGTTTAGTTTTTATTGAATAATTCTTGAGACTACATATAATTTGCAAAAGTATATTTCATTTAACCTCCTTTTAACCTTTTTAAGTCTCTTGGAAAGGAGGCTCCAGACTCCTATTATTGTACATTTTGACATGACAAACTAATGATGCAGAAACAAAATGACAGTGATTACAACCAAAACTCCCCCACATCCTTTAGTTCCCTAAGTTTCCTTTAGATCATCATCGACAAGAAGAAAAATGCGTCTCTCTGTGTCATCGCAATAACCAATATTTTGCTTTTGTTGTTTGTAAGAGACTTAATTTCATATATCCCCTATAGATACTGGTGTACCAAAATTTTCATGCAAAATTATGTTACTATTATCTGCAAATTGAATAACTGGGCAGAAACACCTGTGGGGATTCTAGATACCTGTCAGAAAGAAGTTGAGTTTCAGTACAAACATTACCTCCTAGGGTTTCTTTCAAATCAACATACAGGATCATTTGACCAAAACTTTACCTCACCTGGTTAGTTACCAGTCATTTATACTATTATTATTAATGTAATCTCTCCAGACAGTAAAATACAATATAAAATATAAAAGTATGTTATGTTGTATTTATAGGAGAGTGACCCTATGCTGGATTTATGTTGAAATGCTAAATATGAGTGAGCAGCATAGAGAAAAGGAGAAATTACTACTAAATGTATTGTCTTTGGATGAAAAGGAAAATCAACGAGTTTGCCAGGTTTATTTCAGGGTATTGATGCTCAACTAATCTGGAGGACACTGCAGAAATCGTGCAACTTTCTCAAGCAGTATAGCAAGAAACTTCCCTTTCCTGTTCCATGAATAAAATAGATTTATTGAGCTGAGTGAATGCCAAACAAAGAAAGATGCAATAGGAATATCAGCAATTCCAAATATTCAAGATGCACTGTTCATTATTTTCCTGATACTTGATCAAAGAAATAAAAATAGGAAAGGCCCCCTCCTATCTTAGAATTGACACCAACAAAAAAGTGGTTACCACTGTGAGTAGCTATACTGCATATTATACATCATGTCTTTTTTATGCTTTTATCTCAGACATAGATTCTTGTTTCTCTGGCACTTTATTCATTTAGAAATAAAACATGCAAAAGATGAAAAAATATATATAACTCCACATCAAAAACACAACCACTATCAACCTGTTGATATTATAAAGCATATTTTATGGACATTTGTTTTTTAAGTTAATGACTGTATATATATATATATATATATATATATATGTATGTGTGTGTGTGTGTGTGTGTGTGTATATATATATATATATATATATATATATATATATATGATTTAAGGTAAATCAAAATGTGCATTTGCAATTGCTTTTTATAAATGTTATTATAAATGCCTAAAAATTACTTCATCCAGAAGATTTGGTAAAAGTCTATTCAGTAGTCATACTGATTTTTTTAATTGAGATAATACTGGTTTATAGTACTGTAAGTTTTTCAGGTGTACAGTTTCTCCCCTCAGCAACTGAGGTGAAGTACAATGGTGTAGGTGTATGTCACATCACATCCACCATCAAATGTCCAGTCACCATATTTTCTGCTCTGGTACTCACCATCCTATTGTCAAAGTCTAGGGGTCTGCTTTTGCTTTGTTTGTTCATTGGCATTGTTTCATTATATTCCACACATTAGTAAAATCATTGGTATTTGTCTTTTTTCCTTATGATTTATTTCTAAGTCCATCCATGTTGTCACAAATGGCAAGATTTCTTTTTTATGAATAATAGCATTCCATTGTCTATATAAAGCACATCTTCTTTATTTAAATATCTGTTTTTGGCACTTAGGCTGCTTCTGCATCTTGGCTGTCACTAATAGAGATGTAAATTGAAATAGAGATACGTATCTTTTTTTTTTCCTCAAATTTTGTTAATTTACTATTTGTATACACATCTGTGTAAACTGGAGAGTATATATTCACACTTCCATATGTGCACATACTTCACTCATCCTCTACCAAATCTCCAGTGCAAGCCTTAATCACCTTCTTTCTTTTACCCCCTCCAGCCTCAACCCAATTAAATATAATTTAATAATATTAAATATTTTAATGATATATGTTCAGGAGAATTTTGCTTGAGGTCTTCTGTATATTTGAATATTTAGGAACTCAGGGAGAGAACGAAAATTGCAATACACAATCAAATGAAAGGAATTCCAAATACTCTAGTAGGAAACTGTTCCAAGAGTATACTAAGCAGTCAATAAACAGCTTTTAAAAAGTCTTTATCCATAACCTTTTTATGATATGCACTCCTGAATTTACCAGTTTGTCAGTATATCACTCTCTTAATATCTTCTGTGAACTCCTTTAAGGCAGTCTCAAACTAATTCACCTGCACTTTCTTAGTGTTTAGTACTTAAAAGTGAAATGCAAAGAGCAGGAATGCATGAACACTATAGAACATGAGTAGAATAGATAACATGTGCAAAAATTCTCTGCAAATCCAAAAGGCATTGAGATGTCACCTCACCCCTGCAAGAATAGACCATATTTAAAAGAATGGAAATAACAAATGTTGGGTATGTTGAAAACAATAAACTCCCGTCTAAGTACTAACCAGGCCCGACCCTGCTTAGTGTCTGAAATCAGACGAGATTGGGCGTGTTCAGGGGGGTATGGCCATAGACTCCTTCAAAATCGAAACCAAAAAAATCAAATATCTGGGAATAAATCTAACAAAAGACGTAAAAGACTTATACAAAGAAAACTATAAAACGCTGTTGAAAGAAATAAAGGAAGACACAAGAAAATGGATAGATATACCCTGCTCATGGATTAGAAGGATTAACATTATCAAAATGGCAATCCTACCAGAAAGCAATTTACAGATTCACCGCTATTCCAATGAAAATCTCAATGATATTCTGCAAAGAAATAGATCGAATACTGATGAAATTCATATGGAACCACAAAAACCCCTTCATAGCTAAAGCCCTCCTGAATAAAAAGAAAGAAAACAGAGGAATTTCACTCCCTGGTTCAAACTATACTACAAAGCCATAATAACCAAAACAGCATGGTACTGGAACAAAAACTGACGCAAAGAGCAATGGAACCTAATAGAATACCCAGAATTAAGGCCACATATCTATGAACAACTAATCTTTGACAAAGGAGCAAAGAAAATGCAGTGGAACAAGGACAGTCTATTCAATAAATGGTGCTGGGAAAACTGGACAGCCACATGCAAAAAAATGAAGCTAGGCTACTACCTCACACCCTGCACAAAAGTCAACTCAAAATGGATAAGAGACCTGGATGTAAGACCTGAAACCATA
>PVIJ01013274.1:0-45836 GCA_004024925.1 Scalopus aquaticus | reverse complement strand
GGTAAGGAAAGGAAAGTATACAGAAATGCATTAACTCTACACTAAGCAGAGGCAGACTTAAGGACTGGTCTCCGGTCATCTGGGTCTGTGTCCAGTATGGCACCAAAAAAATTAGATATCAAGACATACCACTTTATTTTCCTCTTGAGTAGTTTCCTTTCTTTTCCTCTGCAATAGTTTTATGACTTGTATCCTATAGATTCAGAAAGAAGGAAGGAGAGAATCTTGGGACATTTGGTTAGTACTCTCTGGAAGAAGAGTGGACATCAGCACGTGGAATTCCTATGGACCCACAACTCAGAGCCTTGCCTGCCCAGGGCCAGTTGTGATGACAGTTCTTAATATTCTAGCAAAGTGTAGGTGTGCTGCTGGCTTCCAGGTGTCTTCAAAGTCAAGGATTCATTATCATCAAGGGCAATTTAAAATGTCTATAATATTAGGGAACTTCCTGGTGGCCTAGGGGTTAGTTTCAGCACTGTTACCACTAAGGCCTGATTTCCATCCTGGCCAGAGAGCTTCCCACATGGTGCAGCAGACCTCTCCTGTCTCACCCACTGCACCCCTCAGCAGTGAATTTCAGTCAACCTCCCTGTTCTGCTCCCCACTGTGTCTCTGTTGAGTCCTCTCATCCCCTGCACCTCTGGCCTACACCCCAGTTCTTCTATGCAAAAAAAAAAAAATTTTTTTTAAAGTTCATTATAAAATAAATAAATAAATGAATGAAATGTATGTGATATCTGCTAAAAATTATCAGACTTGAAAAAATATTGTACCTAGACAGTATTTCCTAATCATCTGGAAAGTATTTTGAGGAAATTAAAGTTTTGGAACATAACTCTATCAATGATTCCCTCTTGCTTTTATTTTTATTTATTTCCCTGTTGCTTTACCCTCAAATCAGATCCTCAATCTATCAAACAGTTCCCAACAAACTTGTAATTCAGACTCTCTTCCCTCTGTCCTCTTTGAGTTGCAGACATTCTTCTGGTTTTGCTCTAAGTTACTTATCACAGAAATAAATGATCTCCCCCTCCCCACCCCCGACGTTTAGTCCATATGGAGATGATTTAGTTCCTGAAAGAGGATTGTTTAGGTACTTACTTTTTACAAAATTTAAATCCTATGAAATCAGAGGGAAGCTTTTCTGTCCCCTTCAAGTGTCAACCAGAAGCATAATCAAATCAAATTAAGAAAACTAAAATAGTTCATTTTAATAATATTCTGTCTCACTGGGATAAAAAGACTTTAATGTTGGACACTTTATAGTCATCACTATTAAGTCTCTGGAAACTATGCCCAGTTCTGCTGGGGGCAAGTATTATCTGCAGGCCATACTTTCTTTCTAGTTGCATTACAGTCTCCATGTCAGACTAAGCAACACTACTGCCTCACACCCTGCACAAAAACCAACTCAAAATGGATAAAAGACCTAGACATAAGACCTGAAACCATAAAATGTATAGAAGAAAATATAGGCAAAACTCTACACGACATACATCTCAGCAAAATCTTTAATGACACATCCCCCAAAGCGAAGGAGGTGAAGGACAAGATAAACAGGTGGGATTACATCAAAATAAAAAGCTTCTGTACAGCAAAAGAGACATTAACCAAAACAAACAGACACCCTACCAATTGGGAAAAGATCTTTGCACAAAACATATCCGATAAAGGACTGATAACAAAAATTTACAAGGAACTCACACAACTCAACAAAAACTTCATTGAAGTTTAACAAGAAAACTCTTGACTTTAAACATTGAAAGATTTTCTCAAATTATTTCCTTTGTTCTGTCAAAAAGATAGCACAGTGGAAGACAGACATTATTGTCAGTAGTTAAGAACATTTCAAGGCCCTCAGGATCATTTTCTGATTATTAAATAATGTTGCAGATGGAGGGTTGGGAGGTTGAAATGAATATAGATGTTAAAAACTAGACCTGTGAGGTCCAACAGTCAGTTGCCTTTATCTCTTAAAAGTGGACAACAATTGGTGCTTACTGAAAGTTTACTAATTTCCAAGTCTTGGACCCTGCCACTATGGAACCCAGCTTTGGTAGGGAGGAGAGGTTGTGCTTACAAATAATTACAGTGTAATAAGCACTTAAGAAGGTAGTGCAGCAGGGGCTATTGTAGCTCAAAGCTTTGGTTCGAATATTGGGAAACTGAGGCAGAGCAGGCCTGTAACTCCCCTAGGTTCTGAATTGACTCCACTGAGACCACTAACTCGAAGCCAAATCTCAAAGTTTCTTCCAGCAACTGCTAGACCACACTCCCCACTATTACAGCATATTTATGATATAATTAACTTTCAGAAAGCCATATGGCTTTTGTTACAAAGACTAAAGGAATGTGCTTTTCATAACGAATGGCATATGGCTTCCAGTAGTTCTTTGCTTGCATGTTTTAACAAAATGAACATGTACATAAATTTGATGCCTCAGGTCAGTTAGCATACTGAGGCTGATTTTCTCCTACTTTCATTAATTACAACTGCATTTCTGACAAATATCAAGGAACTTTTTTGTAGCCTGTGGGTGTAAACATACATTGTGTGGTTCAGATGGTGCTTTTCTTCTATGATATTGCCCCTTTGAGGGGTTGGCGTTTGTCTTTTACCCACAGTGGAGCATGTAGCTTGAGGATCAGGGCCATCTCTGATGAAGCTGCATAATTTGGGAAAAGTGAAAAATTAGCTGCATTAAATGAAACAACAGGCAAAAGCAACAACTGATGAGAGTGACTGGCCTGAAGTTAACATTTATTTTTGGTCACTTAAGTGACGCACGGCTGATGGATGCCTGATAGATGTTATATGCAGAACTGATTCAACAGGAATTAAGCATGAGGGCTCACACTTAATCTCTCCAAGTTATTTAGAAGCCTTTCTATTTTAGGCAACATGCCTTAAAGTTCTGCTCTCTTAGGTCATGCTGTGGCTCATTCTATTGTTGGTTTAGCAGGTTTTCTGATGGAATCCGAGAACAAGGTCCTTATAATTTTCTTATTTTCATATTATAATATTCACCACTGATTACACTGGTCAACAAATTTTTACAAAAGTCATATTACTGAAATAAAATTAGTCATTTCCTATCAATTGTATGTGCTCAACACGAATATGGCAGTCAAATTCTAATTTTGGCTCTAGTTTTTTTGTAATCTGAAATAAATTGATGTTTACATCACGAAATGCATGCCAATCACTGGTCAACAAATTTCTACAAAAGTCATGTTACTGAAATAAAATTAGTCATTTCCTATCAATCTGTATGTGCTCAACATGAATATGACAGCCAAATTCTAATTTTGGCTCTAGTTTTTTTTTTTTGTAATCCGCAATAAATTGATGTTTACATCAGGAAATGCATCCCAATAGTAATAGGCCTATGGTCAATACCTGTAAAAAATCAAGTCATAGACGACTTCTTAGATTTCTTTGCTTGTCTCTTGTACAGCTGTTCAGGAGCATCTCTGGGGAGTGTCCAGCAGTAGTCAGCCAGCATTGTAGTGGACCATTTTCCCTGGTATCTTTGTTCCATTGATGCGATATCTTGATGAAAACGTTTGCCATGTTCATCACTAACCATACCACAGTTTTCAGGGAAGAAATCCAGGTGGGAATGAAGGAAGTGGATCTTTAGAGACATGTTGCAGCCCAAGTTTTTGATACTGCATCAGCATGTCTTCCACTAGTTCCTTGTAGTTTTCTGTCCTAACGTTCCCAAGAAAGTTTGTAGACACCAGGTGAAAAGCATTTCATGCTTGTTTCACATCACCCTGCAGCAAGTTGTTGAACCGGTCATCTCAAAGCAGACAGAATGTTTGGGTAGACTATTCTCGACTTCTTTTGCTTCATTATTCCACCGGAAAGAGGGGGAACCAAGCAGAAGTAACAGTCTTTGATGTGGTTGCTTGGCTCTCTCCACACCATGGGGACTGCAAACGGCATTGATGGTTTTTTGCCATTTAACCACTGTGAAAGCTGTTTTGTCCATGTAGTACAGCATGTATGTGGGGTCCAAGGCTTGTCTTGATCACCAACCTTGCATCTGAAGTCAATATGATAAGCCTTCTTCACTTGAGAAGTGATACTTTTCCTCTGGTTGGCAAATGTCACTTCCCCAAAAATAGAGCAGAAAATTGTCCACGCTGTTATTGCACTTTCAAGGCATTACTGTTCTGCATTGTGCCTAAATGGATAAAATAATAACAGTTCTATGGAACAGTAGCTTAAACTGTCTTGCACAAAGTCTGAAATATTTTCAGTGCTCAACCTTTCCAACAGGGCTTTATACAGTGCACTGCTGACATCAGCTTACTTCAACAGCCGCCTGGCAGTAGTATTGCATTGCATCACATAATGATGCAATCAACTCTGGATGATGTGTGCATGATGGTATTATGCAATGCGATGCAATATTACATCATTCTAGGCTGATTTAGGATGCTGTTGCAGTCCTACTGGATAAATTTACATGGTGAAACATATAAAATGAATTATATGAAATATCTTCAAAACGAGAGCTAGTAAAAAATTTTCAGGGTTATATTCATGTTCAGCACACCGAGATACTACAGATTAGGGCCTTTTTAAGTCAGTAATGATCTTACTGTTGACCAGTGTTATTTGTACTCAAGGTCAATGACATTATCTTGCTGGAATTCTCTGGACTCTGAATTAATAAGATAATCCAAAATGCTCTTGTCTGTGATGGAAAAATACAGCATAATAACTATAAGTTGGTTGGTTCAGAAAGAATCTGAGTTTCAAATTTAGCCATTTATCATACTGGCAAATCACTTGTTTTTCTAATATTTGAGTTTAAATTTCATTAGAAACATTTTTCTGTTAATTAAGTGTAACTTGATCAACTGTAAAAGGAAACTAAAAATAAAAATGTTTCTTAAGTAACTAGGGAAAATAAGTAAATATATTTTAATTAATATAAAGATATTTAAGCCCTTCTCTTCAAAAGGTAAATTTCCTAAGAACAAAAATCACAAACTTAGAATAGTTTATTCCTAAAGAATAAACTAAACATTTTAAAGAAATTATAAAATCTTTAGTCTCTCTTTTTCAAATGACTCATTTAAATCCTGTTCATACAAAAGGAAATTGTTAACTTGTATTCTGGTTCATCTTCTATTTACTATAATCTATATTCCTTTTTTGGACAAGTCATAGCTTCTCCTTTCATAAAATAATATCTTCCATTATGCTATAATTACAAACTGTGGACTCACAGGATCGATGAATCATAGGGTTGGATGGAATAAGCCATCAGCAATCATCTCTGCCCCAAAGGCTCTCTACACCATGAATAGAATAACAAGGTGAGTGAGAGACACATTTAGCCAGAAATACAGTTTTGGCTGGATGAAGAAATAAGGTATAGCTGGGGACTCTTCTCTTTAGCAAAATACTTCTTCCTTCCTTTTTTTTTTTCCAAAGTGAAAGTCCCCCCCAAACTGATATTATTAGGATAATAACCTCACCTCAACATTTGATGTGTGTGCAAGTGTGAAACCATTTCGACTTACCTCCTATTTGAGAATTGGGTCCTAGGACCTAGAAGAATCCCTGTAAGCCATGTTTGAGAATAAAAGACTCTGCCTCCACCTACTTAAGTAGTATTTATTATATGACTCCAAAATGTATAAACAGTATGTCAGTGCAAGATTTGTAAACCAATTAATGGTATGTAATCTGTAAAAAGTAAAGAAACATTTTGGAAGAGAAAGTAATTAGGATAATGTTTACATACTAACAAAAGTCAATTGAAAGTTGGAATAAAATGTTATTTTCTTGACTGTCACAATTCATTCACGTTCAGACCACTGCCATCTGGCTCCCAGCTCTGTAGCTCTTGGAAGAATTGCCTTAGAGAACTTGCTTCAAGACCCGGAGCCAGGATAGCTGACTGTGGAGAAGTCAGGCCAAAATGTCAAGCAAGTGGAATTTGGGGGCTGTTTATAAAATGGCCCTTTGGGAGAAAAACCAAACATGGACACCAAAAGAGAAATCTGGCTCACTAAAATTACTTTGATTATCTGGGTTCATTTAGATTTTACAGTCTAAAATCTTAAGATATAAAAAGACATAAGCAAATTATTTTTCCACCTTTTCAAATACGTTTTCAAATACTGTTTCAAATTGCTGTAACAAACATGATTATAATTTAAATGGGGGAATGGCCAAGACCGGGTACAACTAGCTGGAGAAGAAGATGGAGAAGAAGGTATGTTTTTCCAAAACACTCTAAGCAGGTCTGACTACTGATTTTGGAGGCTGGATGTCCAGAGAGCAGAAGAGAAATTGGGAAGCTATTGGAAAAGGAGGGAAGCAATTGAAAAGGGAGGGAAAATGGACCAGCAATGGAGAGGAAGAGAGAAGCAGGGAGATGGTGTGAGCCTGGGAAACCACAGCGGGAAGACAGTGAGTGACAGGCCTGGAACGTTGGGTTAATGGAAGGTTCCTCAGAGCAAGAGTGTCCAATATTTAGCACAATTGTTTCTTGGTGCTGTTGTAAAGTAGTCCTACTCCTCCGCCTTGGGTGAAACCTGTCATAAGCACATATTCCTGCTTCGAGGGCTTCCTTTTGTTTTGGATAGAAAAGTATGGGTAAGACTTCTGCTCGTGGAAGGCAAAATAGGGTCATACAAACAGGAAGAGCCATAGGATGCACAAGTTAGGCAGAAGCAGGCACGGACACACCAGCCAGAGAATTCCTGCAACACACCAGCTCCCCACTCCTCTATCTGCTCACATGGTTAGAAATTTTGGAGCAGATTTTGCTCTTCTAAATCCCATGGGATGAATGTTTACATCAAGAGAACAGAGATCCCAAACAATATTTGGCTTACCTAGATACAGTCTAAACGTAATGATTTTTTTTTTTTAAGGGCAGCGGTGGGGGTAGAGAATGTTGGGTTTTCCATCACAGTGCTCATTTTCTGCAGCACATGATGCTGTTGGCATTCTCTTCTACAAACATACCAGGCATTTAACCTTTATTTTGATTTTTAAAGTCATGTCCAAGCTAGTCAATTATGCGTCTGGTAAACCAAAAGATATTGCTGAAACCCATGGCAATGGTTTTGAAACTATTTTGTGCATTTGCATTTATTGGTAGGGTAATTATAGGTTGCCTCTCTCTGCAGCATTCCACATGGCACGCAGGGGAGTTTGTTTGTATGTGGAAATCTTTATAGGAAGCAGTGTTGCTGTGTGAGGCTTGCAGGCTGGCACCTACATGTTCGAAGACGCCCACATATTTTGGCTGATCATCACTTATGAATAATGGCCACAGGCTAGTGTGAAAAAACTATCGATGACCCGTTGCTCATGCACGAACTTCTGTTTTAAAAGGACTCATTGCACATGTCTAAAGTGAAGATGAATCTGAGCTTTTAATTGTTTATGTAAAGCTGACGTTTTGGTTACACATTTCCATTGTATTCTGTTGCACCGCTTGTGTCAGATAGGCGCATGAATGGAAGGGAAGGAGAAATGCAAAGACAATCAGATTTTTTTAATTAATTTTTTTATTAATGAAAATTTTTTCTTACATCATTGTAGTCTCCATAGTTTTTTTTAAAGATTCATTTATATATACAAGCTGGGGTACAGGCCAGAGGTGTGGGGCAGCGAGAGGGTTCACCAGAGACAGAGTGGGGAGCAGAACAGGCAGATCAGAAACACACTGCTGAGGGGAGCAGCGGGCGAGTCAGGAGAGGTCTGCCGCACCATGTGGGAATCTCCCCCAGCCAGGCTTTGAGCTCGCATCACACGCGCTGTGCTGCGGACAGCTCCACAATGCAGCGCTCAACCGCTGCCCCACTACACTGTAGTCTCCATAGTTCTCCCACCACTTCATTACCCGTGACCTCCCACCATGTCCCCTGTGTTCTTCCCTCCCCTGTCTTGACCTCCTTCTTCCCCCTCCTTTGCTGTATGCCTCAGTTTTATGGTCAGCTTGCTAGTTTTTATTTTTTCAGAGATGTTTTAATTTAAGATGTGGCTCAGGCAGCCTGGCTGATCCTATTTGGGAAGCCTTTCATACTCTGTTTTTAACTAACCAGACTTTTAGGATTCTCTCTGTATATTATCATATCATCTGCATACAATGATCGTTTCTCTTCTTTCCTTATTTGAATTCCTTTGAGATCTTTCTCTTGCCTAATTGCCCTCTCTAGGACTTCCAGTACTATATTGAAAAGCAGTGGTGAGAGTGGACATCCTTGTCTTGTTCCAGATCTTAATGGAAGGTTTTCAGCTTTTCGCCTTTAAGAATGATATTAACTGTGGGTTTGCCATAAATGGCTTTAATTATGTTAAGATATGTTCCTTTTATACCGATTTTTTTGAGGACCTTCATTATAAAGGAATGTTGGACTTTATCAAATGCTTTCTCAGCATCTATTGATATGATCATATGGTTTTTATTTTTCTTTTTATTGATGTAGTGAATTACATTGATTGATTTTCAGATGTTGAACCATCCTTGTGTCCCTGGGATAAATCCCACTTGGTTGTGATGTACAATTTTTTTTTGAAGCACTTTTGGATTCAGTTTGCTAAGATTTTATTGATGGTGTAAGAAAAAAAAATAATTAATAAAAAGAAAAAACCACCCCCACCTACAAAATAACAAATGAGCCTTGCTCTGCCACATTTTTTATTCTAACAATGTCTTCAAGGAAAATGACTTTGATGGAGCAAACTCTGTATGGTATATCTCAAATTTTCAGAAACACTGACGTGTACAAACAGAAAAGTGCCTTGACTGCTTATCTGCATTTTGCCTTAACTGTGCTAGTTTCATAGTTATAGGGAAGGCTGAGGGCCAAGTTCTTGCCTGGCTTTGAATCTCCAAGTCCTTACATGCTATGAAGCTTCAGGGCAGGGTTTAATTTTCTCAGCTCATAGAGGCAAGGGTTTAGTGATCTAAAACCCTATTTTTGCTTAAAAATGACACTGTTGAACTGACTTTGTAGAAATCTAAAATTAAAGCAAAATTTAAAAAGTTGTTTTAATCCAAAAAGTAGAAAAGCTTTCTACAGATTGCCTGTAAATATGGAATAACTATCTTCTGTTTCTTTTCAGGATGTGTCTAGAATCATTTAGAAAGATAAAGCCACCTTGTTTGAGGGTCTGGGGACCACCTACATGTGTGACTCTAGGATTTCACGTATGTCCTCAAAAACCTGCTCCTATATTCGCCAACTTTATTCATAGAGGACTCTGTGAGTGTGTGTGCACATTATTTTACACTTGCCCTTACTGAAACTTATCCTCATAAATTGGGCCTATTTTTCCAGCCTTTCATCCCTGTAGAGGACAGGGCAAGAAGAATCCTATAGCCACCCTATAACATGGGCCTGTGCCCACTCTTTGGGGGTCACATGGGTCTGCTAGTCATTTCTGGGAGATGGTTGTTTCACCAATTTAAAAATTATTCAACAAATATTTACTGAGTGCTCCCTCTGAGCCAGTCTCCATGCTGAGAAGTAGGCTTATTTTACTAGGTATAATATCTTTAAGGTTCATCCATATTGTCAAATGTCAGAATATTCTTCTTTTTTCTAAGGCTGAGTAATATTCCATTACATATTTATACCACATTTTGTTTATTCACTCATCTTTTGGTGGGCATTTGGAGTCCTTCAACCGTTGGTTATTGTGAGTAATGCTACTATAAACATGAATATATAAATAACTATTGGAGTCTTTTTTTTTCAATTCTTTGGCATATATATGCAGAATAAAGTTGCTCAATCATATGACAATTTTATGATTAATTTTTTGAGGAACTGCTATAATACTTCCAACAGCAACTGTATCATTTTACATTTCTATCAGTAATGTATAGGAGTTCTAATTTCCCTACTTTCTCACTAATGATTGTTGCCTTCTATTTTTTATTTTTTTTAATCACCACCCTAGGTGTTGTGAAATGTTATCTCGTGTTTGGGTTTGTATGTCTCTAATGATTAGAGATGTTGAGCATCTTTTCATGTGTTTATGAGCCATTTGTATACCTTCTTTAGAGAAATGTCTATTCAAGTTCTTTGCCCAGTTTTTAAAAATCGGGTCATTTTTTTCATTGCTGAGTTGTAAAGAATATTTTAAAATTCTGATTTCCATAATTTGCATTTAATAACTTTATTCCTTTAGAAAACAGGATTAGGAAGCATTAAATTAATTTGTGAAAAAGTGGAACTCATTCCAGGTACATTTGGGATAAGTCTAATATTTCTAGCTCTCTTTGCCTAGTCAGAACTTCAGCTAATTTTTCTATATAATGAATCAATGCCTATTTCTGTTTTGTCCACATTCACAACTATTTTTGAACTCAAAGTTCTAAGAACTGCTCTCAGACTCTTGCCTTGGCTGCAAAAATACCAGATAAATATATACAAATGACGGTGTCTTTCCATATTCAGAATACATTTCTCATTAAATTCGAGACATAAGACGACGCAAACTTCACCCTGCGATTTGGGACCCCACCTCCACGAAGGCGCTGGTGCCGTCACTGACGCACGTCTGAATCTATTTAACTCTGAGAACAGAGGCGAGAGAGAATGTTCATTTTCGATTTTGTGACATTTTTGTGGTGGTGCAGATATTTTTATGAAATCCAGGCATTAAATTTCCCCTCTCTGAGATAATAACAAATGAGGAATTATTTTAAAAGACTAAACTAACTAACCCATGTATTCCAAGTATACCTGCACTCACTGTTTATAATTGGCTTAGCTGACTGATTTGGGGGCAGTAAATTTTAATAGCTTTTCTGTGATATTTTGCATCAGCAAAGGGAAATATATTATTTAAAAATACCCTGAAGTATAAAGTAATGTTTATAGAGCACTCAGTAAAATGCTGTTTCGTAAATGTCTAAAAATTGTTTTCATATGTTATCATTTGTTTATTTCCAACCAAATTGTAGGAAACTCAAAGAAACTGCTTCTAATTCCCTTTTATTCGCTAAAATAATGGCATTGTACAGTGCTAGTAAATAAACGGTGCTGTCTGATCTCACACTCCTTGAATGTACTTTATTGGCCATTCCAGGGTTGTTTTAAAATTTGGGTGGATGGAAAAGAGAATTAAAAATTTATAGCATTTAGGGAAGGGAGGGGGAAAAATTTCATAGTATTTCTGTTAGATAACCAGTTTTGTACGTTCTGAGGATTTCAAATATAATGGTTGAGTAGATCCACATGTTCTGAGCTCTAAGCATTCAAAATTGCTTTCTAGTCATATCATACTGGGTTTCATTTACCATTCTGTTAATGAAATCAACATTTATCAGCCTGTGGCAGACAACTCGACTTTTAAAACCCATTTGTTCACAATCTGTACTCTGGGATTTTCCTAGGGGCATCTTCTGTTTTTGTCCCTGCCAAGGTCCTTGGTTAGAACTAAGGAAACCTTTAATATAGAGTTGGGGAATTCCTTGTCTCATCTCTTGTAAATTGAAGAGAAGCATCTCTTTCTATATCAACAAAGTGAAATATATATTCTCCATCCTCTAGAAGCTATACTTTCCAATAGGGTATCTTCTAGTCACATGGAACAACTTACTGCTTGAAATGTAATCATCTGAGTTGAGAGGAGCTGGAAGAGTAAAATACATGATGAAATCTGATGCCTTACTACAAAAACAGGGAGAAGATCTCAATTTTTAAAACATTGATTACACGCTGAAATTATACTATTTTGGATTTATTGGGTTAAATAAAATATATTTGTAAAGCAATTTCCCTTTCCTTTTCCTTTGTCTTAATGATCATTAGAAAATTAAAAATTACATATATGGCTTACATTAAATGCCTATTGAACAGCCCTGCTCTGAAGAAGGGCTTCTCAACTCATGCAAGTGTCACTATTTTGGGTGAGAATATTTTTAGTGTAAAGACTGTCCCCTTTCCTGCAGGATGTCCAGCAGCCTCTCTGGCCTCTACTCACTAGGCTCCAGTAAATCCCACTCCCCTTAGCTGTAACAGCCAAAAAGTTCTCCAGACACTGCCAAATATCCCCCCGGGGGTAAAATCAACCCTGATTGAGAACCATCTTTGAGAGTGTAAAATAATGCTGCAGGGTCATAAGCTAGGCTGTGAATTTGTACAAGTCTAAGGGTTTTGGTGGGGGTTTTTTTTGGTGGGATTACAGATTATTTTATCCAGCAATAATTGTCAATAGTTTTCAGGTCCACAAGCAGTGCAATAATCAATTAATCAGACTTCACTTACTGTAGAGACAGAGGCTGCATCTCATCGTCAGTATAGCAACTTTGTGGGGCAGTGTGGAGGGACAGCGTGGAGAGACAGCCAGGGCCCTACCCTGCTACACGAGAAGATACAATAATAGCTCACTAATTTTAGAAGACACCATTTTTGTTTGGTTACAGCTGTTGACATTCCAAGAGGCGCTTGTTCTGTCTATTGAAATGAGAAGCTCTGTGAAAGGTTTGGTTCTGTCCAGGATTTGGTGACATCATTTGCAGAATTGCCTGCTGCCAATGAACATGTTTTATGTATAGAGAAGAACTATTTAAAACTGGTTTACATAGATTCTTAGAAAACAATGGTTCACTACAGAGCATTTTCCTGAATTGAAGTACTTGTTTTACAGAATACGCAGGGTCCTTGGTCACTCAATATACAAGGAATATGCCACAGGCAAAATTGTGGGCCCCTTCCCTTTCCTTACATCACAAGGATTTGAATATCGTGCTAACAATTCACTTCCAGCAGTGGCCCTGTCATTTGAATGACAATGGTTGTGATAGAGTTAACACTGCCACACACTTTGTAGGCCTCACATGGCTTTGGGCTGGGACCCTAGGAGTCCTATCTCATATTGGACAGTAGTCAGCTTCTCACCCACACTCTGACTTACCTCCAGATATGTTGGGCACGTACACTGAATAGGGCTCTAATCATCACCTATTTGCTTATCATCATCAAGTCTATGGCTAATTCTGGTTGAACTCCGTTAAATTTAGCTCATATTTGAAGAAGAGCAATTTTCTACTCCCGGAAAGGATACCTTGCTTCACTAGACCTTTCCTCTAAAATGTGTATTTGTTTTCTTTTTGGTGACATGCAAGTTGGATTTCTCAGGTCAACATCCATAGCAGGGACTTGGAGAATGGCTTTCACTGTCCCTGATACAACCAACACTTTATTGCCTTGTGGAGAAAAGTGTTTAGGAGACACTCTTCCCAGAATATAATCATTTTCACTTAGAACTAGAGGCTGGAGAGCTTGAAATCAGGTCTCACCCAGCAGTTGTTCTTTTTTTTTTTTTAAGATTTATTTTTATTTATTTATGCATACAAGAACTGGGGTGTAGGCCAGAGGTGTGGGGATGGGAGGATTCCCCAGAGACAGAGTGGGGCGCAGAACAGGTGGACTGACTGAAATTCACTGCTGAGGGGAGCAGTGGGTGAGACAGGAGGGGTCAGCTCCCTGGCTGGGGATGGAACTCTTCCTGCAGTGACTGGTGATAGCTTGATGGGGCTGAGACTTAACCCCTGCAAAGGGAGGCCCCCACACACAGTTCTTTTGATTCTGATCTTAATTACTAATGACTGTTTCTGCTGATGTCAGTGTAGCAATGAAGAAATCTTGTCTACAAAGACTATAGTATGTGCAAAAAAGTTTAAAATTAGCATTTTTTGATGTATGAAAAGGCAATACATTTCCATGGTATTGGAAAAAGAGGGAAACTAGATAATTGATGATAGTTAATGATATTGCCATCACTTGGATTTGACTTTTAATAAATATAGGAAGCAGAAAACAAGCTCTGTTTTCTTGCCTCAGTCATTAGAACTACTTGATTTACCTTTTTGTAACTTTATTTTTTAAAAAATCTTCGAAACAATGTTCTATCTTTAGCAGAACAATAACAATGAAACAAAAGCCAAAGAACAGGAAACTGAGGACTCCTCATCTCTTCCCCAAAACATAGTATCATCTTTATTTTTTGAGATCCATGAATAAAGTAGTTTAGAAATCATCATTGGGAAACTGGTACTGGGAAATTTAATCAAGTAAGCTGTTTCAGGCATTCTACAAATTGGTTATGGTCTAAACTTGGACATAAGTCCAACACATTTGGAGTCACTTACACTTGGCTATGTAAAATACAATTTAGTGTAATGTGAATGCTTCAGCCAATATTAATCTCTAAATGCCAATATGAATTTAAATAACAGGGTTACACTAAAGTTTCAGGGGCTACAAAGTACTATTTTACCCTAAATTTTAGTAAATTATAGAGTATCCTTTTTTGAGCAAACAAATAAAAGAAATAACTCACCCTGTTTTGATCCTACTACTATTTTCTCCATCCTTCTCAAGTTCTGAAAAATTGTTTATTTATCAAAAACTTTGCCTACTCAAAGATTTATTTATCAGATACAACTACTAAGTACAAAACACATTCAGGCTTTCTGAACTCTGATTGCCTGAATTCGTTGTTTTGACTTAATCTCTGTTTTGCATTGCTTTACTTTATACTGCAACAGTCACTTCAAAAGTCTAAGTTTTATTTTCACTCTACCTCCATGGCTAGAGATAAGGTGGTAAAGCAACAGGAGATCAATCTCCAGGATCTTTTACCTAGTTTGTATTCCCAATGACTCAAAAAAGACCATTCTAAGCTCAGAGCAGACCCACTGATACCAAATTAACAATATTAATTTCCTAAAGGTAGCTTATAAAAATATAATGACATAAATGTTCAGTAAATGTATTTTGGATGAATTGAACCCACAGTGATAATTTATGTTAGTTAGGCCTTTCTTTAAAAAGCAGACACCAGTTAATTTGGTTACTATTTTCAGAGTTTTGAGAATTTTTCTCTTCTTTTTTTATTATGCTGATTTGGTGGTATTTTTAGATCAATATCATATAAATTGTTTGTGAGACCCTCCTGTTTATTTCAGCACTAGTCTGGATCTGGTCTTAGAATCCTAATTTCAAAAAGCATTCTAATCAAAGAAAGAACAAGGAACTAGCCCACCACAGGAAGCAGTAATATAATGACCACTATTCCAGGCAGGCACTTTAGAAAATGAAGAGAGGCATCATTTCTCAGAAAAAGATCCCATTTTTTTCTTTTTTTTAAAGATTTATTTATTTATGCATACAAGAACTGGGGTGTAGGCCAGAGGTGTGGGGTGATGAGAGGATTCACCAGAGACAGAGCAGGGAGCGGAACAGGCAGATCCACTGAAGTACACTACTGAGGGGAGCAGCGGGCGAGGCAGGAGAGGTCCACTGCGCCCTGTGGGAAGCTCCCTGGCTGGGGATCAAACTTATGCTGCAGTGGCTGCAGATAGCTTCATAGACTGCCACTTAACCCGTTGCACCACCAGGGAGGCCCCCATATTTTTTCTTTTTTGATATGAGAATGGGAGCCCATTACCTACTTAAATTCTATTGTGTAAAAGAAAGTTGGTTTAGATATTTTCTCTATCCTGCCCATCCATCCATCTATTCATCCATCCATCCATCCTCTATCTAATCTATCATCTATCATCTATTATCTATCTACCTATCTATCAATCAGTCAATCTATCTATCTAATCTATCATCAGCATCTGTTTGTTCTGTGTTTTACTTTGTTGTGAGATTCCAGAGGGCACAGCCAGGTCTTGTGCAAACTTATATTCCTCCTTTCATAGGTCAGCACCCTGAACGCAGTGGTGCTCAGTAAATGTATAAGGTGGAAAATAGTACTTTTATGGTTGAAACTTGTAAACCTATGTGCCACAGCAATTGACAAATGACTCTAAAGTCACTATGACTTCCATTGGCTTAGATACATGTGTGCATATTTTATATTTGTTTTTGCAAATTAAAAAAATTTTAAGAGATAAGAAGAAAACAACTAGCAAGATTGCAAATTCAGTGAGTCAGTTTCAATCTACCCTCTTTTGATCTTCTTTCCTTCATGGCGTGGACTATGAAATGAGCTTGGGATAATCGTTTCCCAGAAATATTTAGTGAAGACTGTGGTTTGTTTTGATTGGAAGACTAGAATATGGTGCAAACAACTGAGTGCTCTTTTGAAAGATGAACTTTGACCTGGGGGTACTTGAAAAGAAAGTATATTGTGACTTGTTCCACAGTGGAGGGAAATACCCAACCAAAACATTGGATGTACTGGACTTCGGGACACTTTTTCCTCGTCCATTTTAGAGTCAGACAGGTAGGAATTGGCCGGGAAGCTATGTGCTCAGTGGCTGCTGATTTGGACCTCTGCAGGTGAGATCTGGAGGCAGTTCATGTTGATTTCAGGTTTCTGGTACCTTGTACATAATCATACTATATTCTCCTATTATACCTCCACACCCCTTTCCTTTTTACATTTTTTATTTTTAATTAATTAATTAATTTTTAATTTAAGTAATATTGGGACACCCCCATCAGGTATCCCCACCATAGCGCACCCACCACCCACTCATCCATATTCTGCCACAGACTACTGTGTTTCCTTCCCTCTTTGTTCTTACCCCTTCACCCCCACCCCCTCCTTGGTGCTTCACTTTTGTAGTCAGGTTTTAAGGGTTAGTCTGTAAGCTTGTATTTGTGTGACTCTTAATTTAGTTACTTTATATTCCACATATTAGTGACACCACCTGGTATTTTTCTCTGTCCTGACTTATTTTCCTGAGTATGATCCCTTCCAGCCCCATCCATGTTGCTGTGAATGGCATGAATTTATCTTTTTTGATTGCTGAATAGCATTCCATTGTGTATATAGACCACATCTGCTTGGTCCACTCATCTGTTTTGGGGCATTTGGGTTGTTTCCATATCTTAGCTATTGTAAATAGTGCTGCAATGAACATAGGGGTGCAGGTTTCCTTTCAAATCAATGTTTTTGTGTCCTTTGGGTAAATTCCTAGGAGTGGACTCGCTGGATTATATGGTAGCTCCATTTTTAGTGTAGTGAAGAGACTCCACACAGCTTTCCACAGTGGCTGGACCAGTTTGCATTCCCACCAGCAGTGTAGAAAGCTCCCCTTTTGTTCCATAACCTCGCCAGATTTTGTTGTTTCTGGTCCCTTTGATAAGGACCATACTCACAGGTGTGAGATGGTATCTCACTGTGGTCTTGATTTGCCTTACTCTAATAACAAGAGATTGTGAACATATCTTCATGTGCCCCCTGGCTGTTTGAATAGCTTCTTTGGGATATGTGTGTTTAGTTCTTTCACCCATTTTTTGATTTGGTAATTTGTTGTTGTTTTTTTTTCCTTGTAGAGGATTATGAAATCTTTATATATCTTTGATATCAATCCTTTGTCAGATGTGGGGTGTGTGTAGATTTTCTCCCTTTCAGTAGGGTGTCTTTTGAATTTAGTTATGGTTTCTTTGGTTGTCCAGAAGCTTGTTAGTTTGATATAGTCCCAGTTGTTCATGTTCTCTTTTGTTTTCCTTGCTGCTGAGGATGAATCCCTAAAGGCATCATTAAGCTTATGTCATGAAATATTTTGTTTGTGTTTTCTTCCATATATTTTATGGTTTCAGATGATTTTAGTGTAAGTTGTGAGATCATGGTCTAGTTTCATTCTTTTGCATGGCAGTCCCGTTTTCCCAACACCATTTATCGAAAAGGCTTTCCTTGTTCCAGCGTATGTCTTTGGCTCCTTTGTCATAGGTTAACTATCCATATATATGTGAGTTTATTCCTCTCCACCTCTTCCCTTTGCCCCCTTTTTATAAAGGAGTCCACTCTCAGTGTTCTTTTGCTGTATAAGTAACACTCTTACTATCCTTCAAGCCTCTGCTAAAGAAGCAATGTCTTTGATGAAGATTTTTGGCTTCTGCCACTTGGAAATGATGTACTTCTTGGATTCCCACTCTACTCTGGGAACTTCTCTGATTCTTCTCTGGGTGATAATTGTGGGTGAGAAATGTCTTAGAAATTTGCAGGAATTTTTTTTCTTTCTCTCATTGAATAATAAATTTCTAGAAGCAGGATTCTGTTTCTTCATATACATGTCTCTTAGAACATAAGTATTCTTGGCACATGGCAGTTTTCAGTAGACGACTATAGAATGAATAAAATAAGCATTTAAAATTCACCGTTGCAACATTAATCATGGCAACTATTGTCCCATCCACAGCCTCTTCTCTAATATCCCTGGGTGGGTGCATTAAATCAACATCTTTTGTAAAGATGTGACCTCTTTCCACCAAAACACATAGAAACATACTGATTCTCAGATTTTCATTTGGAAGGGGAAGTAGAATACCATATTTAGGCCTGCTAAGTATATTCTCCCAAATCTAAGATTGAAAGTTCTTTCTTCACTTATAAGACACCTGATCAACTTTCAGTGGCAATGGGTTATTTGAATGTATGTTTCCTCAGAAGTGTGTCGGGAGGAGGGGTGTTTGGTAGGGCAGTATTAGGATCATTTTGGATACCTGGTTATCATACTATCTAAACTTTCCAATCATATCCCAGCCTGTATCAATAGTCAACGTTTAGAGCATTATTCTAGACTCTTAAGAGTTAAAAAAATTTCACAGACTTCAGAGTTAAGAAAATATAGTTTTGGGTCTCCCTGATGGCACAATGGGCTAAGCCTCAGCTTATGAAGCTATCTGCAGCCACTGCAGCATGAGTCCGATCCTCGGCCAGAGAGATTCCCATATGGTGCAGCAGACTTCTTCTGCCTCAGTAAGTAATGTGCTGCTCGCCTCAGCAGTGTACTTCAATTGATCCCCCTGTTCTGCTCCCTGCTCTGTCTCTGGTGAATCCTCTCACCAACTTACACCTCTGGCCTGCACCCTAGTTCTGGTATGCATAAATAATAAATCTTACAAAAAAAGAAAATTTAGTTTCTATCTAAACACATACTGATAAACAAGAAGTATGTGATCACAGTAGTTAAGCAAATATGGACTATAAATAAATAGGTTTTGGTCGATGAGTTTGTTTTAACAGATTTTATTTGTTGTCTAGCCCAAGGGTAACTCTCTTTCATTCCTGAAGTTCTGGTTAATGGAAATAAAACGTTTCCCACTGTAACATACAGTTTCCCACTGTAACATCCCACTGTAACACTTTAGGATTGGAATTCTACACTGATTATGGAACGTGGTAAGGTAGAAGAGAGTAAGTTTGAGAGCTAAGAAACCTGGTTTCTCTCATCAACATGTTTTGTGAATTGGAACAATGGACAGCATTGTTGAGCTTTACTGTCTCCATCTGCAAAGTGGCATAATTGGTTGTGGGTTCCATATTGCTTTCTCCTCCCAGTGTTCCATGCTCCATCTGTTCCTGCTTGATGGGAAGTACATCGTAGACTGAAATACACTTGCTGGAGAAAGACTAAATTTCAGACATGACATTTTTTTATGGCTCCTAACATTCCCTCATCCCTCTTTATTCCCAGCTTCCAGTGAAATGTGGATGGCATAATAAGGAAACTGTGATTCACGAAATTAATGTCTTTAACTTTGTGGGACTCATTTCTCTTTCTCTTCCCCTGGGCAGCTAAAGGTCAATACCATTAGTTTAATCACACTCCCCTCTTCCATTCCTCAGCTCCTCCTTTTCATTAAGATATCAGTGCTAAGCAAGTTAATTGTTTAAAAAAATTCTAGAAATAGCTTGATGTTAGAGGGTGACAACGACATCTCCAGGGCCTGTCCCAGGGCCAGCCTGCCATGATGAGCAGAGTATATTCCTGGTCTGAGGCCTAATCACACGTGGACAGAAAAATGTTAAGTGAATGTTCTGTGGGAAGCAGGGGTTCTCTCCAGAAATAAGTGCGCACTGCTGGCTTTAACTAGGTGTGTGCTTCTGAGGTTTGTGGGACAACCTGATGAAAATGCAGGCGGCTTTAGGGGCCCAGCCCATAATATCCTGACTCCTTCCTCTCTCATTCTGTGAGTAAAAATAGTCTCCAGACCCAGTAATGATCTCAGTCAGTCCTCATTTGTCCTTTCTCTCCTTCTATGGGCTATTGTTTATTCTGTAGAACTTTAAAAAAGTTTCTTGTAAACAGGGTAACTAATGAAGTTTTATTTAAAAAAAAAAACCCACATAGACAAACTTTACAGGAATCCGTGTCCATATTTAAATCTGGCCCAGTATACCCCTCTCACACCTCGGCAAAGACCCTCCTCCACCTTCTGTTGTGTTAGTACAAGAAAACTTAATAACTTAACATGCAAGTACAGTTAACATCCATCTCCAGTTTTGGTAAAGTTGGGCCTTCTGATTTATATCTATTAGAAACAAGGTAACAAATTAAAACACAGATTTATTTTTAATGGGCTGTTGAAATGACAGTTTTTTCCCACATCCCTGCAAAACAGACTGTTTCATCGCCACCGGATTTTAAATTCCAAGGAAGGAGCAGTCATGTTTTCCTGTTTGGTAAATGGGCTATCCACAGTCACGTGGTGGCATCATAGTCACGTGGCGGCTCCCCAGTCCCATGATGGTTCCCCAGCCACGTGATGAGTACAGTGCAAGGCTGATGTGCCACGTGGTAATATAACTTCAGTTCACAGTCACAAACGCATCTGCTTTTAGCCTTAGGCACACAGTGTTCTGGAGGTTTGGGTTCACCCTAAGACTAGCTGAAAGCACATCAAAATTAGGAAACTACTGACATTTTCCAGACAGCCAGATACAAGTCCTTCTGGATCTGGTGTTGGGAAAGCCATAAAGTGTTCTGGATATGTGCGTGTTTTACCATAAACACCCTGAGGCCAGGTTTGCAATAACCTGAACGAGTGGGACATATTCCCAGTGATTTAGTTCAGTTCTGTGAGGATTTATAGACACCACCAACACTGGTTGCTGTAGAAAATCCAATAGACTTGGCCACAGTCACAGACCTTGAGCAAATGGTGATCTGCTTGGCAAGACAAAGCTTAACAATGAAAAGTGCGATATAGTATTTATTTTGAAATGCAGATACTTCCTGACATTTAAACATTTTCACATACCATGATACACATAGAAAAAAATATTTAACTAGTATGTGGGCAAATTTGGAAGTAATTGAGAGTTACCTATATGGGATTGTGTAAAAACAAAATTAAGACATACTGTATAATTATAGGAAAAATGTAATGCAAGTATTAAAAGATATTAAATTTGTGAAAAACTTTCAACCTATCTTTTAAAAATATGTTAAGGAGAAATTGCTTTTATGAACTAATGTTTTCTTTTATATTTAAGTTTGAAATGCCTACCTGCAATTTCTGATCTTGGGCCACTTTAAAGGCCCAAGAATCACCATTATTTAGGAATCTTGTTCAAATTTCTGCATGATAGAAAATGTAAAATAAATCTTTCTACAGTTGTAGACACTACATCCAGAGACTCTCACAGCTCTTTCGTTCCTTTTATTGACAAATTAAAAGATTTTCAAGTAATGTTGAAGCATTCACTAGTAGAATTCACGTTTTTTCTTATGGAGGTGAAATTCACTTAGCACACAATTAACCATTTTAAAGTGAAAAATTCAGTTGCATTTAGTGCACTCAGAATGCTGTGCAGCAAATACTTCACTCTCAAAACTTCAGTCCAAGAATAACACCTCATATCCAGTAAGTAATTATTCTCCATTCCCCTCTTCCTCCAGCTCTCGGAAACCACTGATCTGCTTTCTCTCTCTATGGATTTGCCTATCCTGGATTGTCAGGTAAAGGAACCCGCACAATCTATGAACACTGTGTCTGGCTTCTTTCACGTCACATAATGTTTTTGAGAGTTTTCCAAGTTTTAGCATATGTCTCTATTCCATTTCTTCTTAATAGGCCATTGGATGTACATATGCAATTGGTTTTTCCATCCTTCCATGGTTGGATCTTTCCATCATTTTTTGCCTTTTGGTCTCTGTGAATGTTACAAACATGCATGAATAAGTTTAGTTTAAGTAACTTTTCAATTCTTTTGGGTCATATTGATGTTCTACGTTTAGCTTTATTGAGGAACTGCCAAACTGTTTTCCACAGACACTGCACATTCTATATTCTTACCCACTTGTGTAAGAGTTTTTCTCTCTCCATATCCTTTTCAAAAATTATTTTTCGTATTTTTTATTACAATCTTCCAAATGGAGCATGAAGTGGTATCTCATGATTTTAAAAAAGAAACTATCATTATCTGTTATCTGTCATCAAAAACTATCATTAACTGTATCATCTACCCATTTATTTATTGTGATAGGATCAGATAATATGAGATCTATCCTTTTGACACTATTTTAAGTGAACAATACTGCTCACTATGCATGTAATTCTGTACAGTAGATCTCTAGAATGTACTCATCTTGCATAACTAAAACTTTCTGCCTATTTGTAGGGTAAATGAAAGAATGATCAGGATTTTCTGCCCCCACCATTGGCGTTAATGATAGGCCCTGCAGTCCTACACAATTGCCTGATGGCAGCACCTGAAGTAGGGTGTGGGCACGCGTGAGTGGGCACACCTGGGCCTGGAGAGCCTGCGTGTGTAAGGGCCGTGTCACAGAGGACGCGGCGCCGCAGCAGCAGAGAACAGAGCGTGGCAGCAGAGAGCCCAGAAAGAGTGAAGATTCGCTGGGGCTGGGTGGGGGTGGGGGGGCGGCGTGCTGGGAGACCTGCTCGCCTCCTGCCCCCCCCTCACTGCCCTGTACCTGGTTTCCTCTCTACAAATAATGCAGAAAGCTAATTAAAAGCCTGCAAAAGCCACTGAGGGCTCCAGGACTCCTCCTTTACCCGTCTGCCTGGATCATAGAGGACCTCTTTTTGCCTTCCTGCCACTGCACTACTGAAGAGCAACTCTGCGTTGCTCTCTCCCCTGATTTGACGTTCTGTTTCGGTGATGATTGCAGAGACCTCTTGTAAGGTGGAATTATGTAGTATTTGTCTTCTTGTAACTGGCTTATTTCATGTAACGTAAAATTTCAAGGTTCATTTATGTTGTCCCATTGCAGGATAAACGAATTAATCAGGCTTTTTGCACCATCAGTCTCTGTAGCTATCACCTATGGCCTGGATCGTGTTAATACAGAAGGTGCTTGGGAGCGTGAGTGTGGGGCACGGCGGGCCTGACTGTGGACACCCGGAGCATGGTGTGGCCATGTGTAAGTGTGCTCACCTGAGCCTAGAGGTCAGGGGCTGGAGATGGAGGGCGGGTGACTACAGAAGGGGCGAGACCATGAGAGAAGGAACCCCAGAGAGAGCCCAGGAAAAAAGTGTAAAGATTTGTGGGGGGCTGGGGGGCTCAGCTGCCTGCCTTCCTCCCAGCCCTCACCTGCCTGGCGGTGCCTACTTCCTTGTAAGCCAGCCTCCCTGCCTGCTGTGCCTGTGTACCTGGTTCCCCCAAAGACAGCATTAAAGCCTGAAAAATCCACAGAGAGCTCCAGGACTTTCTTTATTCATCTGCCCAAATTGATAGTGAACCTGCCTGTTCTTGTTGGCGTTAGACTACGCCTCCCACAAAAAAAAAAAAAAAAAAAGAAGTCTAATCCTAGATTTCTTATACAAGATCTTCAGGTGTCTGTTATTTCACAGGTGTTTACCTTTCCACCTGTTTAGCTGGCCTAGCCAGGACACTTGCGCCAGCAAGAGGACTTAGACAGGCAGGAGCTAAGGCAACAGGGCACTGTGCGTTTGCCTCTAGTGAGCATCAGTCAGGATTCAAGCTTCCAGCTGTGCTGGTGGCACCCTAGTTGTGTGACACTGTCCCCGAGGCCAACTCCTTGACAAAGTGTCTCCTGTAGTCCCAGCCTTTATCTCCCATTCCTCCAGCCTCACTGTAGGCGGTATAGTGCTGGGCAAGGACTGCAATTGAAACAGGGCCACAAGCTGGAAGTGTTCTTTGCTTTTCTAGTATGCAGCCTGCATTACCCCAGGGAGCTTGCTCAAGTCATCCAGATCCAGGTGCTTCAAGCTCTGGTTAGTGAGAGCATTTTCTTGGCTGGGTTTTGGCCTTGGGTGGGACTAGGGCAGGTGTTTTGCATATCCCAGCCTCTGACTGGAGAGTATCCTCTTCTGGCTCTCCCAGTGCCTTTGGGCTCTGATTGTTCTAGGTTGGGTATCTCAGGTGCCAGTCAGTGATCATCACTCCGCGCCCTGACACCTGTTGTTCTTTGTCCTGCACTGCAGTTATGTGCATCCCCTTTTCTACTGCAGTGCCTGGTCTTCAAAGTTTCTGATGCGGGCTTGTGCCCCTGAATTAGCAACAGCAGAAGGCTCCATACAGTAGCCGCTCCCCCCTCTCCTGGGCGCACTGGTCCAAAATTTCTGTTTGATTCCTTTTTGTAATTTCTACCTCTATATTGGTCATTTTTCTTCTAGCTTATGTATCATTCCCCTGATTTCCTATGGGTTTTTTTCCTAGTTTACTTCAGCTCGTTGGTTTATTTATGGCAGTTAATTTAAAATTTTGTTTCATATGTTCAGTGTCTGGACTTCCTTAGGAATGGTTTCTAGCCATTTATTTTTTCCCCATGAATGGGCCATGTTTCCTTGATCCTTTGTATACATTACACTCTTTTATTGGCAACAAATACTGTTATAATGATTGAATATTGTGATAATTCTGGAAATTAGATTTTCTTCCTCCTTGGGGATTACTGATTTTTTTTTTAATTGAGGATGGGACAGTTATTATTTGCTCAGTGACTTTTCCAAACCATCTTTTTCAGAAACAATATTCCTTGCTATCTGTCATCGCTGAATTTTCTGTTCCATTACTTCTGTGGCCAGCCAGGGACCTGAAAGAGATTTCCTTAAATGTCTGTATCCAGTAAGAAAAGGAAAACAATGGTGTTGTATCTCTTGAAACCCTCTGACATATTCTTTTAGGGATGCTGGATTTAGGTTAAGAGAACTGAAAAACAGCAACGCGCTGTCTTTATCCCTTAGTGATCACCGAACAGATCAAAGTGCACAACTCCCAGTATTTGGAGCATAAAGTACTTATATCTCACACTAGCACTGGCAAGCACACCAGGAAGGTAGGCCACTTGCTGCAGGGCTGGGGTGAAAGATGTTAGTTGCAGTGCAAAATACCAAAATTCACTGGAACTTAATAGCTTCTTTCTTAATCGAGCTCTCCCTTGGATGCTGTAAGTGACTGGACTTCAGAGTTCCAAATTTTTGATTCTTCTGCGGATGGATTGGGTACTATTAAAAAGAGAAGGCCAGTCTTAAAAAGACAAAGAACAAAAAAAAATAGATAAAGATAGAAATTTGGATTTGCTGCTTGGTGCTGAGCCTTCGAGGAGTCTTTGTCTTGTCTAATTTCTCTACCACTGGCCCAAATTTGGACTACCTTTTGCAAATTAGGGCTCCAGGTTCTCTCATCTGTGATGGCTACTCCATAGTTGGCTAATGGCGCAAATGGCCTAGCAGTAGAGGGCATCTTCACTGTGCTTAGCATACTTGGTAAGGCACTAAGTGCTAGAAATAGTTCATCATAGTGTCTTATGTGGGAATTAAAAAGCCTGAGCATAATAGTTCATAGCCAGGGGCAGGGAGCTGGGATACTCCGGCTACTTCAGTTGCCTCTCGCTCTCCTTGGCTGCCCCAAACCCTGAAGTGTCTGATTATGGCCTGTGTAATCCATTCTTAAGCCACAAGTATGCTTGGAATACTATTTGGGAAGATCTGGGTTAGGAAATAAATGCCCTACTGGTTTGGGTTTGTTTTTCAGCTAAACATATGATCTTACCTCCATGGATAAGTAATACACAAATCTCTATACCTGGTAAAGATAGACTTTGGGTCTAGACCTCGGTTTGTTTGACTAAAATCCTTATTTTTCACCTCTTTGCTGTGCTGTCTCTATTTTGGGAAGTGGAGATATACTGAGAATTAGAGCGATCCAAGAGGGCTTCCTGGAGGAAGGGCTCATGATGAGTAGAGTTCATGTTGGGCTTTGAAGGCCAAGTAGAAGCACAGAGCAAGGAAAGTCACATTTCCAGTAAAGAGAACTGCAGACATTTCCAAAGGATCTAGAAAGACATTGAAAAATAAATTTTGGGGGAAGAACAAAGATGATATCTCATCACAGGTAATCCTTCTCAATCTAGAAATTGATCAAAACTCAATTTGAATATAATCACATGAAGATTCCTTAGGGGTTTGTTTTCAGCTAATTTTGTTCTTTACTAAGTTTATATATCTGTTCTTTAGAGCAAAAGTCTAAACAATGGAAAGGGATGTACCCTGAAAAGGGTTAAAGGATCAAGTTATTGACCTGGCTGTTCAGTCTTGGGCAACTTGCTTTCCTCTACTGTGACATTTCCCCCACACATTTAAATTTGATTGATCTGCTTCTCAGAGTGATGGACCCAAAGCAGGTCTCAAAATTCTTTTGTTGATTCATTATTAGGACTCTTCATTGTATTGATCATAGTACTTTAGACCTTGGATGTATAAAATAAATTAAGCTAATCAAGGCTACATTTGAGAGCAATAGATTTTTCTAAAATGTATTCCTTTATTTCAAAATCTCTACAAATAATCCTCTTCTTTTAATAGTTCATTATCAAAAATAATGTGATGTGGTTGGCAATTGAAACGTCCACAATTAAAACCACTGCTGTTTCTTTTTAAAAATCAACATTCGTACTCAATTCAGATACGGAATTTTCTCTCGAAGTTCTCTTGGGATCTGACTTTTAAGTAGTTTTCTGTCTCCTAGTTTCTCCTCACCAAAAGTAGGGAATTTTTAGGATGAGGCAGTTTGGAAAATGCCTGTTCTGAAAGTCCATCATTTTTTCTGTGGTTTTTGCCCTCTGTCTCTGAGAACTGCAGTTCCAATGGCTTAAGAGGTTTCATTAGCAATGGTAAAGGCACTGGAGTGAAAGGCATGTAATTGCTGGCAGGCTTAAGCTTTGAGACAGTTCCTGGCCAGAAGAGGAAGCTCTGTTCCTTTTATTGCTTGTTTTAGGCGAATTATTATGATCAGTGCAATGAATAGTTATGGTTGGAGTAGGAAACTAGAAAGAATGTGTTTAAATTAGAATCAGATGATGAAGGGCAACTGAGTACACATATTTCACACACTTTCTCTAGTGAGATGGAGCAGATTATACATATGGTTTAGAGAAATCAAAATAACTTCTAGAAATTGATTAAAACTCAATTTGAATATAATCACATGAAGATTGCTTAGGGGACAAGAATCTAGTTAATTCTTGTTTCTTTCAGAAGTGAGTAGTGGTCCTTTTGGATCTGTGGATTCTCCTGCCAGCCCCTTATACTGATTTGGAAACTTTACCTGAATGTACCTGTGTATTGCCTTATGTTATCTGTATATTTTCTGCACATTATCTGTATATTACCTGTATGTTACCTGTATATTACCTGTGTATTGCCTGTATATTGCCAGTATGTAGCTGTATCATACCTATGTAGTTCAGTATATTGCCTGTATATTAACTCCTTTATCGATTAGTACTGGGAGTGGGGGAGATGGGCTGGAAAGGAAGAGCAGCCCTCAATTAGAGATTCTTTTTTTTCAGTTCTTGCAGAAGGCTCATGGTAAAGGAAACTTATGCGGGTCACCATAAAAGGTGGCTTGGGGACTATTTATAGATGTAATTTATCCACACTGCCCTTATTTCTTACCTGTGTTTAACCAGAACTTGACTATATAATAATTCTCTTATGTCTAGGAAGATACTATTTGAGAGTGTGTGATGAGGGGAAGGGGACTCCTTTCTTCAGTCTCTCTTCATACCAATCCCACTCTTTAGGTGAACTGGGCTCTGACTGGATGGAACTGTTATCAGAGGCCCAGCAGCTTTCCACAATGGAATTGCAATGGAAACAGCTTCAGGGCAACCAGATTGCAATGTAGAAAGTCATTGTTACAGAGTTTAGTTGTAAAATGGTAGCTGTTTTAGATAAAAGCACAGTTTCCAGCATTTGCCTGGTGCTCCAAAATTAAGTGGTGTGACTTTGCTCCTGTATTGAGTTGCTTATCTAGTTTCATTTCTGATTATTCTGATTTTAAAAATATCTTAATTGAAATATGTCTTCCTCTCTACTGGTATCAACAGCACATCCTGGTGCCTTGGGGGTTAGTGGGTAGACTGGTCTTTGAGTGTTAACTTTGTGGAGTGTGTCTTTAAATACATGATATGGTAATGACAATGATGAAGACGGTGAAGAGAAGTGAAACCTATCGCACAAACTAACCTGTCCTCACTGTCTCCCAGGGGGTACTACTCAGTGGCCACCATTGAGCCCCAGGAGAGCAGAGCATTTTCAAGTTCAGACAGACTGGCTTGGCCACTTGCCCTCTCTGTGACCTTGTTTAAGTTCTTCAAGCTTTCCAAGACTCAAGTTTCTAATGTACAAAGTGTGCCTTGTAGTAGTAGAGAGATTTAGAATGACAGTGTCATTCCCTTTGGTTGGCCAAGCTGTGACCCCTTCTCCCTGTGTTTGAGGATGCTTTCACAACATAGAGCCAGCTGCTTGGTCTCCCAGATTCCCTCGAAACTAGGGTGCCCAGAGTTGCAGGTCAAAAGGGATAGGGGATAGTGGCAGGAGGAGTCAGCTCCTGGGGCAATGGTGGGGGCAAGGATGCAGAATCAGTAGTGGCCTTTGCTGTCCAAAGTTAGGAGAGTCAGAGGCAGAGGCTGCGCGAGCCACTTCCCAGAGCAGCAGGTCAGAGGTATGATGTTAGATGATATTCCTGCTTGAACAACCTCCAAAGTGGTTCTCCAGTCCTACTGGTAGTCCTGCGAGGTGCCTGAATTAAATTAGCCAGCATTGTTGTTTATAGCTTGCATTAGTAGTCCTGATTGGTACACTGCCTAAGAGAGCTGAATATTAAATGAGATAAAACAAGGAAAGACCTGACTCATAACTTGAAACAGCAGTGACTCAGCGTGCGCTACGCTCATAGTAGCTGTAGGATGTAGTGGTGGCCAGAGAGTGACCAGAGATTAGATATGACACAGGCCTAAGGTGCTAGGACTTTTGAGGGAGAGATTTTAAAGGAAACTGCTGGAAGGTATCAATTTAAACTTATCAGAGAATTAACTGGAAGTGACTGGACTTAGTCCAAGGTTCTCATTTGTAGACAAGAAAGCCTCGGGATGTTAACTGAATTACTCAGGGCCAGCAGGGAACGAGAGACCAAGTTGATCTAGAGCCTGAGTTCTCTAACTTCTAAACCTTTTCTTCTTTACCTGAAACACTGCCTTATGTATTTCAATTTAAGAATTTAACAAACATTCTATCTGGCTTAGGTCGTGTTCAGTGAGGAATTAACAAAGAACTATGGGTGGTACTTTGGATTTTTCCATGCTGTTTCTCATTATTGTAGTTGAATCTGGTGAAGCAGAACACACACATGAGCAGAACAATTAGGGACCAGGGTGAGTGTGCGGTGCCTGTGGCCCTGAGCCCAGACCAGTGCAGCATGGTGGGCTGAGAGCAGGGGGTCCCTATGGAGAGGCTGAGTACTGAAGTGGGAGCTAGCGGTGGCGTTTCCCATCTGGATCAGGTGTGGGTTATTTTAAACAGTGTTAAGGTAAAACCAAAGCTATATTTGGTTTGCCTGTGGGTTTATTTGTTTGTTTTTGAGAGAGCATCAGGGTAGATTTTTTTTTAAATACCATAGAAATTATAGGATATGAATTACAATGCCTAAATAAAAAGTCTTACAGTCTGCTGTAAACCCTTAGAGGGCTGTTCTGTTGATAATTTATGTTTGGAACTTTAAGTCACACTCACACTGAGTTGAAAATGCTAATATATGTTCATGATATTTTTATTTGGTGGTTTCTTTTTTTTTAAGATTTTATTTATTTTTGCGTAGAAGTTCTGGGGTATAGGTCAGAGGTGTGGGGGGGTGAGAGGATTCACAAGGGACAGAGTGGGGAGCAGAACAGGCAGAGTGACTGAAGTACACTGCTGAGGGGAGCAGCAGACGAGACAGGAGAGGTCTGCTGCGCCATGTGGGTCAGCTCCCTGGCCAGGGATGGAACTTGTGCTGTGGTGGCTGGCGATAGCTTGATAGCACTGAGACTTAACCCCTTGTGCTACCAGGGCGGCCCCTAATTTAGTGGTTTCTAAAGAACAATTATACGCAGTCTTTGGTCACTATAACAATAATGAGATATGTGCAGAGTACACATTTTAGACTTAAAGATGAGAAAACTGAAGCTTACAACCAAATCATAAATCAAGGTTTTTTATTTAACAATACTAAGTTCAGTTGTCTTGATTTATCTCTCCTAAAAGATAGGGAAAAAAAGTCAAAGAGCAGCTTTGGAAAAATTCTATATTGTGGTAGTAGTCCTTAGTTTCATTGGTTTGGATAGTCCTCTCTCCCTGTCTCACAGTTGATGAACCCCTGAGAATAAAGACACTTCTCCCTACATTGCCAATTCCAAGCTGTCTGCGTGATGTTATGAGGGAGCCCTCTGGGTCACAGACTGCTAAGTGCCTTGGGAGTCCCAGTTTCAGACATGACATAATGTGAATTCTATGGGGAGTCAAGGTGTTCACTGAGCTCCTCCTGGAGTAAGTTGATGTCAGTGGTAAAAAGTTTTATTTTTGTTGTTTTTTAAAAGCTAGACAAGTCCACAGCTAGAATTCTTCTCAAGGGAGAGCACCGACATGATTCTAATCTGTCAAAAGTTGAGTAAAATTATTTTCTGCTGGCTAGCCAAAGACGATAAAGAGAAGATGATTCAGCGGCTCGGGATCTCCAATCTCTGTGTGAAAGGAGCCAAGAACCATGGCTCTAGCTTTGTTGTTTTCCTTAAGGAATCATCTCCTTTAAGAAGTACTCATTGGCTGCTCAGAATAAAACTGAAGCTTAGGATAGTGTTGTGCTGGTCATTTTACCTCTATTGATAGTTTCGGGTTTCTTTTGCAATTGGTGACTATTTTCTGGTCTGAAATCAATATGATCTGTGTAATGTTTGCATTGGAAAAACAATTATTGGATAGCAGATATAGAGTGAAAATGCCAGAAAAAAGAATTAAAAATTAGGAAGTTATTATCTTTCTGCCTGATTGAAAAGAGGTGAGCAAAACAGGAGATGATTTGCTTGTGGGTATTTGAATTCTTTTAATTGTTTTTATTAGGTTATGGATTATTTCACTCAAGAATTTCAACTGTTAATTAGTAGTGTTGCTTTTTTATTGAATCAATCCAAGCATGGAATCAGGAGATTTTTTTTCTAGTTGGTCCAATAGTCTCTTGTTTTTTATATTAAGACCCATTTAAATAACAGGATGGGAGCAAAGGTTTTTTAAAAACAAATTAAGCTTTCAGAAAATAAAGCAATTCAGGAGATGTTGAATACCTACTTAGAGTTTGACTGACGTTTTCCTGAGTCTGCCCCATCCATCATTTCTTTGTCATGTCATTTCCTTTTGTTCTACCTTTCTGCTTCATACTATGCTGAGTGGGGAACAGGTTGGTACTGTATGTCAACGCACCCACACTTAGGAATGCCCAGTGCACAAGTGGCAGTCACTGTGTGAGGCCATCAGCCTAGAGTTCAATCCCTTTTGCTATATCTGATGTACATCACGTCTCATTTCTTCTAACTGCTTCCCAGCTAGATGGGTGGGAGATGTTGCGGATGATGAATGCAGGACTAGGTCACGGTATAAGGCACAAGGAGGTAATGGATACCTGTCTCTCACCCATGTACAAAGTCCCAGTTTCTAGAATGTCCACCATGGTGGTGCCAATGAGCCAAAGCCTGCCCCTGTAGGCTTCAGGGAGCTGTTTCTCTGACTTCAGATAAAGAAAAGTGCATGTTCACATTAAATCACCCTTTCCTTTTCAGTTTTTCTGTTCGAGTCAATGAATGTTATACCCAGTACTAATCATATGAAACATTAAGAGGGAATTCGGTGGCTCAGCTCAGCAAAATGTAAATTTCCCTGTCTGAGGTTGCAAACGTAGTGTCCAGGCTGTAAATATGAGCTGTGATGTTTGCCTCAGTCTCTAAGATGCTTGCAATGGAGCTTGTATAAATAGGAAGCTGAATAGCTTGTTTTGTTAGGGTCACTTAGGTGTGGGAGAGCCTAGACGGGAGCTGCGTAGACCAGACGACCCCTCAGCTTTTCCCAGGAGCCGTTTTTAATGAGTCCTTGGCAAGACATTCAGACTTGTCCCCAACTGTCTCCAAACTATCTGCCCACATCCAGGAATCTGACCCCCCATGTAAAATTTCTATTTCTGTGAATGCCATAGTTTCATAACAGCCTATTCATCAGCCCTTTCTCCTCCATACAACAAATAGTTACCATGTAGTTATTCTGTGCCAGGCACTGTTCTAGGTGCTGGGAACCCAGTAGTAAACAAAACATCACATTCTTTGCTTTATGGGGTTTACATGCCAGTGGACAAAACAAAGGACAATATAAATAAAAATATAAAGAAGATTATGGAGTGATTCATACTGATGAGAACAACGAAAGCAGGAAAAGGTAATGTGAAATTTTTAGGGGATAGCAAACACTGAAATTTTAGATAAGGGGATCAGGGAAGGCTTCATTGAGGAGGTGGTTTTGTGTGTGTGTGTGTGTGTGTGTGTGTGTGTGTGTGTGTGTTTCTAGTAAAGATCTGAAGGAAATGAGGGGGGAACCACACGTACTGGGGGGGGCACAATCTCTGGAGAGGGAACAGCATGTGCAAACTCCATGAGGTGGGAGCACCCAGGTTTGTCACGGTGCCTTTGCCCTCAGCATATTCTTTTCCTGCCATGTCCTTCTCTCTCCAAATTTTACTTCCTTTAAGCTACCTTTTTTTACTTCTTCAATAGCATATTCCCTATCCAGTATTTGATTTCTTCTACTCCAAATTCTTTTTTTTTTAAAGATTTTATTTATTTATGCATACAAGCTGGGGTACAGGCCAGAGGCGTGGGGGCAGCGAGAGGATTCACCAGAGACAGAGTGGGGAGCAGAACAGGCAGATTGACTGAAATCCACTGCTGAGGGGAGCAGCGGGCGAGGCAGGAGAGGTCTGCCGTGCCACATGGGAATCCCCCCAGCCGGGTGTCGAATTCGCTTCACCGCTCCCGACATCTCCACAACCCAGCGCTTAACTGCTGTGCCACCAGGGAGGCCCTCTACTCCAAATTCTTGATGCATTATTTGGTTTATACTAATTCCATAGTGTTACAGGGCAGTGTGAGGGGCACCCCAGAACCCTCAAACTTGAGTGACCTAAGTAGGTTCTGCCATCTGCCACATCAAGACAAAAGACCCTCTGATGTGTAAGACCTTTAATGGAAAGGAACTTTAATACAATTAATGTGTAACAAAGACAAGAAAAAGAATAAGGTTTTGAATCGAGCACTCAGTTACCCATCCTCTCATGGGTAAATGTCCAGCCCACTGAGGCCCGAAAGCCTGCCACACGTCTAGGGCTCCTTCTGAGGAAAGGGGCAGAAGGGACCCACCATGTCTGGGACAGAAAAAGCAAAATCAAGATGAAGATCAATGCTGCCATTGTTACCCTCCCCACGGGTCTCTCACCCACGTCTCTTTCACCCAGTCCAGGACCAAGAAGCAAGTGCAGCTTCTTCACGTGTCTCTGCTCCATGTGCCTCCCCCGGGTCTCCTCTGGCTCCCCATCCTCCTTCCTTCCTTCCCCGTCTCCTCTCCACCTTCTTTTCCTGCCTGCTCAGCTCCACCCGCCCTTGGGTGGGGCAGGGAGCCTGGAACTTCCCTTTTCCCTGGGAACCACTCCGTTAAGGTAACACTGCAGTAGGCTGCCTCCTTGACTCCATCATGTGTTTATTGTATGTATATGTTTATTGAGCCAAACAATAAGTTCGTGGAGGGCAGGGGCCCTGCGTCCTGAAGAGGACCACAGAGGATAGTGACTCTACATATGTCTTTCTTTTTTTATCGTAGTAATATTGGTTTCTAGCCTCCTATAGTTTCAGGTGTACAGGCTTTGAAATCAACGTCTTTATATATTACCAGAATGTTAGTTTCCATCCATCATTATACATCAATATGTTTTTTGATATTATTGCTCTTTCAAGCTGTAAGGATAAGGATATATTTCAAATTATGTTTGAGTTACATTTTAATAATTAACCCCTTTTAGGGTTTCCAGCAATGTGTCCAAAGATCCTGAATTATCCCCTTGGGATTCTTTTTCTCCATTATCATCTAGCAAACTTTAAATCATGATTGGAATCTAAAAACTAGATCACTTTACCCCCAAACAGTTTTAAGTTGGCTGTTACTTTTCAAAGAGATCTTTTGAAAAGAATTGAGGAAGCTTTCTAATATTTAAGTTTTTAATATGTAAATTTAATATTTAAAATATTTAGTTTTAAATATAAATATGGAAGGTTTAATATGAAAAAAGTGTTTCAGATTTGCTTTTCCAGTGTAAATGCCACTTTACTCTTCCCTGATACAGTTATAGACACACAGATATAGGTAATTTTATAAATATTTTATGTGTACATACACATGTTGTCATTTTATAGGTATGTATATGTATATAATGCCAACTTATTTTGAAGTATATAGGTATTAGTGGATATTAGTACATAAAAATCAAAGATAAAAGGATTGAACTGAATTACCGTGGAGCAAGCATTGCAGGATGCTTCCCTAAACTAAGCAAACAGCTCTTGTAAACTTTAAATATGTTTTTTTTAACCTTTTTTTTTTTTGCATAGAAGAACTGGGGTGCAAACCAGAGGTGGGAGTGGTGAGAGAACTCACAAGAGACAGAGCAGGGAGCAGAACAGGCAGATTGACTGAAATACACTGCTGAGGGGAGCAGCAGATGAGACAGGAAAGGTCTGCTGCGCCATGTAGGTCAGCTCCCTGGCTGGGGATCGAACTCAGGATGCAGCAGTGATATTGCTGACTCAACCACTAGGCCATCAGAGAGGCCCCTATTTACTCTTAACAAAAGGAAAATCTGGGTTAAAAAAATAGTCTTCTTTTAGTTTGCTAAGACATAGACTTCTCTTGTCTTCTGATCATTTCAGTTCATCCTTTTTAACTTCAGCTATTGCTCCCACTTCTCCCTCCCGGGTTCCTTTGTGAGGTGTCACCCTCAAGGTGGGTCCTCACATCCATGCAGTTGGAAGAAAAATCTCTACCTGCAGAGCTCCATTCAAGAGCCACTAGGAGAGAATTTTACAGGTACTTGCAAAAGTTGTAGAGAGCACCATAAGTCTTTGGGTTAGTAAAGACATTCCCACTTAATGATTCTTAGGATGGGACACCCAACAGAGGTCGTCTTCATGATGCCGTGTCAGGAAATGAGGCATCTCTAGGTTAGCCCTGTGCTTGGAATTGCTGCCTTTTTTGCATACTGAATTCCTGAAGCATTATCTTACACACACCCTTCTGACTTCATTGTCTCTCAGTTTCCTCTCTAGTTATTCTGGAACTTAGTCTCTTGCCTCCCTGGAGTGAAGGGCTTACCTGGTCCCTATTAAGACATTCATTCATTCAATCCTATTTACATCTGTGACATGCACTAGACTTTGCCAAAGACACAATGACAGTTTCAGCTCTCAAAAATTCATAGGCTACAGGAAGGATAGACAGGCAATTCTAACAAAATGAAATAACCACTATGATGGAGATTAAGCTAATGAAAGCACCAAGGAAAAGACGTCTTCAAGCTGTGATGTGGTCACCCAGGAAGACTTCCCCAAATGATGCAATAGTTTCGCCAAAATGAAAAGTAGGAATTTTCCAAGTGAGAGGAAGGTTTGATGGTAAGAAATTTCAAGTGGAGGAGTCGATTGGATGGTAGTGGATGGTAGGAGAACTTTGGTGGTAGGTGTGGTGTCGCATAGAGAGTTGCTGAGGTGTGAATTGTACACCTGAAACTTATGCAATGTTTGGTTTGTTTGTTTCAAAATTTTTATTGAAGTGACATTGGCTTATAGCATTATACAGATTTCAGAAATACATCACTATACATCAACATCTGCATATCGGTAAAAAAAAATCTGGTTTCCATCCATCCTGTACAATTAATTCCTTTGACCCAATTTACCCAGCTTCCTTCCCCCTTCCCTCTGGCAACCACTATTTTGTTCTTATAAGAGTTTGTTTCTGTTCTTTTTTTTTTTTTAAGATTTATTTATTTATGCATACAAGAGCTGGGATGTAGGCCAGAGGTGTGGAAGGTGGGGTAAGAGGATTCACCAGAGACAGAGTGGGGAACAAAACAGGCAGATCTACTGAAATCCACTGCTGAGGGGAGCTGCGGACGAGACAGGGGAGGTTTGCTGCGCCATGTGGGAATCTCCCTGGCTGGAGATCGAACTCATGCTACAGTAGCTGCCAATAGCTTCATAGGCTGAGACTTAACCCCTTGTGCCCCCAGGGAGGCCCTTGTTTCTGTTCTTTTTAAATTAAATTTGTTTCTTACATCGTTGTAGTTCCCATAGTTCTCTCGCTGTCGTATCACCCATGACCCATCACCACAGTCCCGTGTGTTCATCCCTCTCCTGTTTTGACCCTCATCACTCCCCCTCCTTTGCTGTAGGCCTCACTTCTGTACTCAGCTTGCTAGTTTTGTCTTTTTCTCGAACTTTTGTTTCATGAAAGTTATACAATGTTTTGAACCAACATTAGTCAATGAAAAGAAAGAAAGAAAGAAAATTCTAGGAATTACAGGCTGCCTTAATCAAGGAGCAGTAAACTGTTCGGGGTGGCTGTGGCTCGGGGGACTGGGAACAGTGATAGACAATGAAGCAGAGTGGGTAGGCAGAAACTTGTGTATATATGGCAAGCGTTTTTAGATTTTATCTTACAGGGAGGGGGAAGTAGAGGGATTTTAAGGAGGATCATGACAAAACATATTTGCATATGAGAAGATAACTATTTGGGGATGAATTTCCTGGAAAGGGTAAGGCCAGGAGACTGGTTGATAGACAATTACTACTAGTACGTAGCAGAGCCAGATTCAAATTCAGGCGACCTGCTCCAGGATGAGTGGCCTTAACAGGCCTTAACACAGCCTTATGCTGTGTGTGTGTGTGTGTGTGTGTGTGTGTGTGTGTGTGAGAATAAATATTTACAAAGTTCTAATGACAATGTCCACCATATAGTAAGCAGTCCATGGCCGGTGGCAACGCTGCTGCTGCTGGTAATGTGGTTGTGGTAATGGTGAGGATGGGAATTTCCTCTCCAACAGTCCCCACTGGCGGCAGCTCAGCTGGGGTTGACACTGCAGCATCAATTTCCAGTGGATTTCTGGAAACTGTCAGAACCAATCAGTTACTCTGGATAGGAACCTAGAATCATTTCTCAAATTCTCCTGAGTTTGACTTTGACAAGGTATTGGCAGTGAGATTTCCAGAACATTAGATATATCCATGTCCAGAAGCAAGTTGAGTTTTCCAAAAGGCAGTACAAATGGCCTACGCCCTGTTGTAATGTTCCCAAAACGTTGGCATGCTTCAGTATCACCTGGAAGTGTTCTTAAAGCAGATTGCTGGGTCCCACTTCGAGAATTTGTGATCAACATATCTGGGTAGGGTCTAAGAATTTGTTTTTCTAAAAAATTCTGAGTCTCTGCTGTTGGTCTGGTTGCAGTCTGAGCTCTGACTTGGAAAGCCACGGCCCTGTGGGAGCTCTGCTGGCTTACGCCGGAGAGAGTGGATGGGACTCGGCCACCCTGGCTCCCTGTTGTCCCCAGGCCTCTGGCTGAGCAACTCTGGCCTCCTTCACTGTGCCAAGTGTAGTGGATCTGCCAGCTACCAGGGAGTGCCCATTGTCTGATCTTTTCATCTTCTTAACCAAGAGATTGGACTAAATCCTCAGTGTTGTGAAATCAGAATTTAGAATTTCTTTCTTTTAATTAGGTATTACCACCATAATTTTAATTTTAATTAATTTCTTTTTAATCCGTTAAACTTACCCATAGTCCAGCACCACTCTGTCCACTGTGCTGCCTTCCCTCTTTGTTCTTCTACCTACTACCCCTTGGTGCTTCAGTTTTGTAGTCAGCTTTCAAGGGTTAATTTTTAAGCTTGTCCTTGTCTGACTCTTAATTTATTCCACATATTAGAGACACCACCTGGTATTTTTCCTTCTCCTTCTGACTTATTTCACTTAGCGTGGTCCCTTCTAACTCCATCCATGTTGCTACAAATGGCATGAGTTTAACTTTTTGATGGCTGAGTATCCACTGTGTGTGTGTGTGTGTGTGTGTGTGTGTGTGTTCCCCATCTGTTTTGGGGAACTTAGGTTGTCTCCATAATTTAGATATAGTAAATAGTGCTGCAATGAACATGGGAGTGCAAGTTTCATTTCAAATTAGTGTTTCTGAACTTTTTTGATAGATATGGGAGTGGCATTACCGAGTCAAATGGCAGATCCATGGTTAACATTTTGAGACACCTCCACACAGCTTTCTAGAAGGGCTGGGCCAGACTGCATTCCCACCAGCAGTGTAGGAAGGGTCTCTTTTCTCCACATCCTCTCCAGAACTACTTGTTTCTGGTCTTTTTAATATGGGCCATCCTCACAGGTGTGAGACGGTGTCTCACTGTGGTCTTGATTTGCCTTTCTCTATTAATGAATGATGGTCAACATATCCCTCTGCCTGAATGCAGTCTGAGTCTCTTCTTTAGAGAGGGCTCTGTTTGTTCTTTCACCCTTTTTTGATTGGATTATTTGTTTGGTTTTTGTATAGTTTTATAAGTTCTTTCTAGATCTTTGATATTAGTCCTTTATCAGATGGATGGTGTAGAAATATTTTCTCCCATTCAGTAGGGTGTCTTTTTGAGAATTCAAATTTCTGTGGGCAGGCTAGGAACTCCCCAGGTGACTCTGGTCCCTTTTGGTGTCCTGGAGTCAAAGAACTAGGTATTTCCAGCTCTAGCTGCAGCACCCCAGATCCCCGCCACTGCTGGCTCCCACTCTGCCTCTGAAGCCGGTGCTGATTTCTGGTGAGGAAAGGGAGCTCCCTGGCACAGTGCTGTCCTTTTTGACCCTGCTTCTACCTGTCGTTCAAGCTCCTGCCACCTTGGAAGCAGAAAGCCACTAATTCCACTGGAGAATCACCTCCAGGCACCCTTCTTGATGGCACCCTCTCTCACCCCCACATCCCGATGCCACCTTCCTGCATCCCCCATTGGGCCTCCTCAGTATGTTTGCTTGACCTGCTCCATCTGCCTTTACTTTTGGCTCTGGGCTCTTTTCCACCCGGCCATACAGTCCTGATTTCCTCTCACCCTAAGAGTGCCAGCAACCCTTCCTCACGTGGCCACTTTGCTCAGCTGTGCAGCTGGCAATTTGGGGCAGAGCCAGTGCAGATGGGAACGGCTGGGAAACTAGCTGGCCAGCCGGTCAGCATGAATTTCTTATGCTCATTCTCTGTACCAGCTCTGTCTCAGGTGCTGGGACCACAACATTAAAAAGATGCAGATCCTGCCTTCAAGGAATGTATTTTCCAGTGGGGCAGGGGACAGAAAATAAATGTGTAAACAATTAATAAAAACGAGGCTTCCAAATAGTGCTTACTAGGGGGCAATCTCTGAGTTCCCACCTCAATAGTGATTTCTCTGCTATGAATCCTGCAGTCCTATAAAAGTGGTGGCATTATCCTCACTTTAAAAAGAAGGCATCTGAGCTGAAGTTCCATGGGTAAATAGCTTACAAAAACACTGGCAGTACATAGAGTTCGTGCAAACAGGGAACTGTAAAGCATGTTGTCTGGTGAATGCAATAAATCACTGAAGAATATTTACAAAGTTGCTTATTAGTTATGTTATAGTTGTGTATTATCTATGTGTCCATCTATAATAGTTTTATATATGAATATATATGCACACTCAGGGAAAAGATCTGGAGAGACTTGCATCAAAAGCTTCACCAGGAATGTCTCTGGAGAGAGTAGGGCTGGTGAGAAAAGGGAGGACTAACTCTCTTATTTTGTTTTGTGTTGTGAGCTGCTTATAGTGAGCATGTATTACTTTAAAAAATTAAGCGTTTTTGGGCCTCCCTGGTGGCACATCGGGTTAAGTCTGGGCACTATGAAGCTATCCCAACCCACTGTAGCACAATTTCGATCCCCCAGCGAGGTAGCTTCCCACATGGCTCAGCAGACCTCTCCTACCTCACCCGCTGGTCCCCTCAGCAGTGTATTTCAGTAGATCTGCCTGTTCTGCTCCCCACTCTGTCTCTGGTGAATCCTCTCACCCCCCACACCTCTGGCCTGCATCCCGGTGCTTGTATGCATAAATAAATAAATCTTTTTTTAAAAAAAGTTAAGCATTCTTCTTGTCAGCATCCTTATACAGTCACTGTGCTGAAAAGGGATTTGAAAGCCGATGTGCTTTTAACAAGACCACATCCTGTCTCCGGACAGAGGTGGAGGCACCATTGCGTTCAATGGAGCCAGAGGGTGGGTGGGTGGATGGGCCTTTGGGGGAGAGAGCAGGACATCAGAAACCCACCTGCAGGATTCTGTCACTCATTTTCCCAAGGTCCTCGCCTGACTCACTTGGTGTAAAGTGCCTACGGTTCTTTGTTTTTGGAGAGGGAAGGTAGCTTTCTCTGATCCTTTCATATGTCATTTTGATTTTCCATCCCATCGTTGACTACAGGATCGCAAACCAAAGACTTGGTTCTTGGTTCTTTATGCATAAATAAATTTTTTTTTTTTTTTAAAGAAAATGACTGGGCAATTCTTAGCATGGGCTAGGAGAAATTCAAGAAACTTTCGGTTGGCGAGCAACCTCTATTCCACTAAACACTTAATTTTTGAGGCAGGGCAGGTAGGATTTCAATGGCCTGTTATATAACCACCCTCTAAATGGACAGCATGTACATTTCAATAGCAGGAAAGAAATCATTCTTATCTACCATGATTGTTATTAAACATTTAAATGTTGCTTTATCATATTACATAGTTCTGCTTATATCTGTAAACTGCATAAGGAAATAAGTGCTAGGTTTTTGGTTTAAATAATCCTTCCTTTGATAAAAAATATCCTGAATCCCAACTTAATATTTTTTTTTTACTGGGATTTATTAGAATATCTCTTCTTGGAGCTTGCAACTATTTTTAATGATGGACATAAATACTAATTTGACAACACACAGCGATAGTGTGGACTAACTAGCCAGCCAGTCAGCACACATTTCTTAGGCTCGGTCCTCATGTCAGCTCTGTCCTAGGCTGGGAACACAGCCCTCTAGAGTGTGTAACAAATACTTCCTGAATCCCTAATAGATCAGAGCTGCACTAGGCACTGAGAAGCTAAAAGAGAAGCACTATGGCTTTTTGCTATTTAATAGGAGGATTAAACAATTGCACATTTGTAATACAAATTGATCATTTCAAAAAGCATGAGCAGAACAGAGTATGATGGGGGTGGAGCAGAGGGAGTATTTTCATGCGGGTGAGAGGATCTGGGGGGCGTTAAGGGGGGGAGGGGAAGGACAGAAATTAAATAAGGGTGGGTAGGAGAAGGTGAGGCTTTGGCTCTGTGTGGGGTCACTGCAGAGCAGCTAAGATGCTCTCGTCCCCACCCAGAAGCTGCGTGCCACATCCGTCCTGTCTCAGGGGACCGTCAGATTCCAAACTCACAGTCTGTGAAATGATGGGGAGTCTGTCACAGCGGCCAAGCTTCCAGATGTTTCGTTTCCTTCCTACTTTTGTGCTTTCAAACCATTGCAAAATTGGAGGAATGGACGTGTCACTTGGTAGTTTATAGAAACCAGATCTGGTCCTTCCAACTCACCAGTGTTGCTGGTGTTAAAATATACCTGGAAAAGCCAGGCTTCTGTTGTCTCTTGAAGTGAGAATCAGGCGAGGGGGTGGGTGCAGCTGGGACTGGAGACTGCGCTGAGGGTGCAAGGGGCCTTGGTCACAGTGAGAGGGAAATGTTAGTGAGAAGTGGATACCGGGTCGCCAGGACTGACACTGAGATGTCCTTGATATTGCACGCTGGAGGTGAGGCCAGCCTGGGGTAAGCATGATTAAGACACAAACATCTTTTTGGTGCAAATAAAAGCTTAGGAGAAAGCTTGCCTCCCTGGTATGTGAATGAGGATGCTGCAGAAGTGACTAGAGAAATTCTATTTCCCATGAAATTGGCCAGAAGATTGTTTCTTGAACCTTCCCTAGATAGGTGTGCGGTGGTTAACTTGAGAAGTGGTCCACAGGATAAGCGTCAGTCCCCTCCAAAGCTTGCTCTTTTCATTCACATCACCAAGAAGACACTGAGCAGTCTGCCTTTAGAAGCAGTTCCCTGTGGAGCTGAGAGGAGGCATCAAGGCATCTGATTATTTGGCGCTGTGCAATGAAAGGCAGTTACACTTTTACTCTGGGGTTGAGATGGAGTAGGAGCCCAGTGTGTGGTCTCAGAATCCAGGCATCATCTGGGAGAAGAGAACTTTTGGGCCATGTTTTATCACTTCAGGTCACAGATCTTTCTCATGAATGGAATAAAGACTTTATATTGGCCTCTTGTTTTTAAAAACAAAAAGTATGTAAAAGAATCATTTTTTGGTCTAATTTTGGCTACTAAGAAGTAGGTGTCCTCCGTGGAGGGAAGTAACTAAGAAACAAGGGGAGAAACCGTAGACCAGTCTCTTTCCTAGCTCCTCCTAGTCTTCACCTCAAAGCCCAAGCGTGCTTTCTAAGTTTTACTTAATTTTCTGGAGAAACATCTAGTGTCAGTGTTTTTTCATCACCTTTATGGGTTCATTTTTAATAATACCAATAAATTACTTTAGAAATTATTTCGTATCATTCTGAGGTGGTGGAATTTTAAAAATACATTTTAAAATTTCTAATTTCAAAACAATTTTTTTTTAATTTCAGGAGATAGGAAATTCTATGCAAATATGCTTGATGGCGTTGGTAACTGGCCATTTTCAGTGGTGATTTTGATTTTCACTGCATAGTTAACTAATTTAAAGGATCATGATTCCAAGTTTGTCAGCGTTAACTAGTTCATCTGGATAACAGATGCAAGACTGTTTTGTGAACTAGGTGATTTGAAAATCTGTATAACTCACTTAAGTCAATGGGGAGTTTGGTGAAGTGAAAACGTTAAATTATTTTCTACTACCAAATTTCTTTTTTCACTGACTAGCTCCTGCCCTCTTATCCATTCTTTCTTCATGGTGTCAAAATCTTAATATCTGGATTCTGCAGTTTGTTTCAGGGAAAATAATTTAATTTCCTTGTATTTTAAGCCAAATAGGAATGTCATTAGTTACTTTACTTACCTGGACTTAACCATCATGTGAAATCAGCCCCATGGGCTACACGCACAGAAGTTAACATCTTGCTTCTGAAAGGTGAGCAGGGAAACAGCTCTGCCGCTGTCCCCCACAACTGAGGGATTATCTCTGGTTGACAACTGGCTGGGCCCTTTTTCAGGCACTTGTGTTTGTCTGGACAGGAGTGGGGGGAGACAGCATCATCCTCATAATGCCTGACTCAGCTTGGCCTTGGATGATATCACAGATGGGAGTAAGGTAAGTGAATTGATCAGGTTTTTTGTGCCACTTGCCTCTGTGGCTGTCACCTGCAGCTTTGATTATGCTAAAGCAGAAGGCACTTGGGAGTGAGCACATGGGGCACACGTGCCTGACTGTGGACACCTGGAGCATGGGTGTGGGCATGTGTAAGTGTGCACCTCTGAGCTAGAGGCCAGAGATGTAAGGACTGCGTCACTCAGGATGACTAGAGGAAGAAGGCGATGAGAGGACGAGTGGCTACAGAAGAGGTGAGACCACAAGAGAATGCCAGAGAGACCCCAGAGAAAGATTTATGGGGGCTGGGAGGCTCTGTTGTCTTCCTGCCTCCCAGCACCACCTCCCTTACCTCACCCTGCACGGACCTGCCTCCCATCGTGCCAGCCTCCCCCACCAACCCCACCTGCTGCGCCTGCGCACCTGGTTCCCTGAGAGCATTAAAGCCTGAAAAATCCACTGAGGACTCTGGGACTCTCCTTTATCCGTCTGTCCAAATCCATCATGAGCCAGTCCTGTGCCAGCTGGCACTACAGTGGGGTTGGAACCTCTCATAGTAGATGACATCAATTTAACCGTTATTTCAAAAATGTGTCTTTTTATTTGAACAGCACAGCTCCAGAGACAACATTCTGTAGACCCATACCCCTTCTAAACAAATGTTAGCATCATTTGGAACTATTCTGCTGTCTCTTCTCAGACAATGGAATTTTCTGAGTCATTCCTGGTCTGGTCTTTCTTGATCCTCACTGAGGAATCTGTGATAGAGCTGGGGCCACCAGGAAATCTGATTCTTGGCTGCTGATTTTATCTGTGCTAAGCAGACCAGGATAGGGATGACCCATTCACAGAATCTCTTCACCACTACTTGGGGATCACAGGGTTAGACTGCGTCAGGATGGGTGATGAACTGGGTGGGGGGTTTCTGGCTTTGAGTTTTGATCCTGATTACATGGTTAGCTTCAGAATTATTTGGGTAGGATTAAATCTTAAAAGTAACAACCACAGAAGCCAGTAGCTAATGAGCAAAACAGTTTGGACTGCTCCTTTTGATCTGATCTCTGAACAAAATCCAGGGGTAGGGCCTAGGTTGGACTGTAACACTTGGGTTCCTGGGAAAAGGGTGCCAAATGTACATTCTTGAGATTGTGTCCATTCTTCCTTCTCATTTGGCAGCAGATAACAACTCCCTTGGGTCGCTGGAGCTAGAGCAATTTGGATGGTCAAAATTTAATATATCAGAACTCAAAGAGCCCATTTTGAAAATTTAAGCAAAAGGTTATTTTCTTTGAGTATTGACTGTCCAAGAAGACTCAAATTCTGTGCATGTCTGTGCTGCTTTGTTTTGACTGGACAACGCAGAGGGTCTGGCTTCAACCCCCAGCCCCAAAGTAAAAATATTGACACATGTGAATTCAATAAGATGACTAGGGAAAAGGGATGGATGGGAAGAGAGTGAGAGGATTCTGAGTGTATAAACATCCTGCTGCTCTGGGAGAACTGGGCCTGATTTCATGTCTTGATGGGAAAGTGAAGCCTCTCGGCAGCCCCAGCAGCTGCCCACCCTCGTCCTGCCCTCTCGTTCCTCTCTCCTCTGAGAGCTCAGGTTGTGCCACTCGTGTGTGCATGTCCTGCTCAGCCGTGCATCCTAGTACTCACGGGAGCTCCTCAGCGATGCTGCCACCAACGACAACTACAGTTGATGTTTGCACCCCACCCTCGGGCCCAGAAGACCCACCAGCACATGCTGGCCGCCAGTCAGCCTAACTCGACCCAGAATAAAAACCTAAGCATAAAAGAGGGGCAGCACACTAAATACCCTTGATATGGGGATTAAGAACTCTGTATTTGGACACGCCCCCAAAACATGGAGGCGAACAAACGCTAGGAACAGGCTCTCCTACAAAAAATCGATTTATGGAGAAAAATATCCCTAACTTTGAGAGCTGTCTCGAAGAGAACCGGATACCCTACACAATACAATCAACCCTGGGGGTGCTTTGGACTTAAAAACAAACCAAAGAATCGGAGCAAAGAGAAGAGAGGGTACATCTAATTCCACACAAAGGAGGAGCAGAGAGAAGAGATGGGCGGACAAGCTTCCCCTGAGAGCCACTGAATACAAGGTTAGAAACTGTGGTGAGGTTGGAGGGCTCCGGCCAGCCAACTGGGAGCGCGACCCCCACTCCCCCACCCCACGACCCCCCTCTCTTCCCTGCGTGGCAGCCCTGAGGAGCAGGAAAGCGGGAGGGTCACTGTGTCCCATCCCCCACCTGGGGCTAGGTAACATCTCAAAGGGGAGAAAGTCCAAGCAAGAAACATCCCCCACTGGTTGCTAGGTGATAGATTAGCCAGAA
>PVIJ01013273.1:0-45834 GCA_004024925.1 Scalopus aquaticus | reverse complement strand
CTATCACAGCCTGTAACCTTGATCATGTTAATGCAGAAGATGCTTGGGAGTGTGGGTGTGGGGCACATGTGCCTGATTGTGGACACCTCGAGCATGGGTGTGCATGCGTGTGTAAGTGTGCACATCTGAGCCTAGAGGTGAGTCTAAAAGCTGTGGTAGCAGCAGCAGGAGGACGAGTGGCGTGACTAAAGAAGAGGTGAGACCATGAGCTGATGTGTGAGAGAAATGCCAGAGAACCCAGAGAAAGAGCACAAAGATTCATGGGAGGCTGGGAGGTTCAGTTGCGTGCCTGCCTTCCAGCCTCCCTGCCTGGCCCTGCCAGCCTCTGTGCATGCCAGCCTCCCTGCCTGGTGTGCCTGTGTACCTAGTTCCCCGAGAGAGCATTAAAGCCTGAAAAATCCACCAAGCTCTCCAAGACTCTCTTTATCCATCTGCCCGAATCCATAGCAAAACTTCTCACTCCTTTATTTGTTTTCTTCTGTGCTGGTTGCATTTTCAGGTAGTCTTTTCTGTAGTTGGAATGATAGTTTCAGAAGCGTGAAATTTACCTGTCTTAGTGTTTACAAACTCATCAGTAAAGGAACCCTCTCTCATCATCTCATCACTCCCAAACAGTGATTGATCATGTTTGGGTCATGTGTCCTCTTATGAGCAAATCTAGTTTGAACAGGTGCTCTGATTGGTGGCTGGGATAAGGTGTTCAATGCTGTGGAGATGGAAGTGCCTCTCTGTCATTTTTCCCCTCTCACCAAAACTATAGGATGGGAGAGCGTAGGCTAAGTGAAAGAGAGGTCAGGATTTCCCACCCTACCGCCATTAGATTTAATAATGGACACCTGTGGTCTTGCACGTGTGGCATGTGGCGATGCCTGGAGTGTGGCATGAGTGTGCGTGAGAGTGTGGCGTGCGTGTGCATGAGTGGGCACACATGGGCCTGGCGAGACGGTGCATTTAAGGGCAGCATCACAAGCAGTGAGGCAGAAGAAGTAAAAGAACCAGAGAAACAGTGGCGGCAGCAGAGGCCACTATACGATGCCAGAGAGCCCCCAAAGTGGATTTGCCGGGAGCTAGGAGGCCTGCCAGCCTACTGGCCCTTTGGCGCCCCCTTGCCTGCCCTGTGCCTGGTTGCGTCACTGCAAAAAGATCATTAAAAGCCTAAAAAGCCTCCGAGGGCTCCAGGACTCCTCCTTGACCAGTCTGCCTGAAGCATGGGGGGAACTGCCTCATGCCATGTTGACACAACAGAGAATATTGCTCTTTAAAAGAAATTGGGTGCTGTTATCAAGAAGTGAATAAAGAATTTTGCACTGGAAACACCTAGGTATTTTGCTATGCTAAGAAATTTCATAGATAAAATTGTCTTCAACAAAGGTGAGATAATGCAGGGCTCCCCTCCTAAGTCTTCTACTCTTTACTGTGTAACTTTAAGAGATGGCCTTTGACAGACTCAGTTTTTACAACTGAAATGAGGATGAAATCCCTTACCCAACAACTGCTATGTATAGGTACTGTGAGATTCTAAGGGAGGCCCCAAGTACACACACACACACACACACACACACACACACACACACACACACACACACACTGTCTTCTCCCTAGGGTCTTGAGCCCTCCCAGTACAAATATCACTCATGTCTGCTTCCCCCTGGCACATGAATGCAATTAAGAAATGTCTGTGGCATTTCAACACAGGTGCGACAGAGAGGGAGGACTTTCCCAAAGGAATATATATTACTAATTCTGATTTATAAATTCTTTGGGGTGGATATTTGGTTACAAGGACGTCTACAAATACCCCTCATGTGACACCACCAGCTATTCCTCTGATCTGCTTTAGAAAACAGAAAAGAGAAGGGGATTTGTACTCAGATTGGAGGTGCCTGCGGGTTAGCTGCTTGACTTGGGTTGGTCCCATCACCTGAGCACCATTTTCCCTACCTGCAAAACTAGGTTAATAATACACTGCACTGTCTTTCAGTCAAGAACTGTGGTGAAAGTGCTTAGGATGAACACAGAGCTGGCTTTGAGTCCCCTTTGTCTACTTGGGTAGTGTAACCTGTTGGCACCCTGCTCAGGTCCCCTTGAATGAATTCTTTATCATTTTCATGTCTCTCTTTAGGCGGTGGTCAGCTGTTACTGCTAATGGTCTGCATCTGCGACTGCTCGGTGGCTTACCACTTTGCCAAGTGCTGGAAGTTACCCCTCCCTGGAGGGCCTTAGCGGGTGTCTGGTCCATTGGCCCAGCTCCCATGCTCTGGGCGGTATGACTTTGGGGTGAGATTAACTCTGCAGGGCTTCCCTGTTGGATCCGGAATTTGCTGAAGTTCCATCCTTCCTTGTCTCCTTCCTCTGTCCTCTCCTGTTTTCCCCACTAAGTTACTGGTTTCTCCTGGGATTGCTTTTTCAATGAATTATTTTCACACTATTCTCATCTCAAGGAGCAGAAACTTCATCTAAGAAACTTATTAATATCTAACTTTAAAGAAAGAGACTTACTCACATGGGATCTCATTTTTTCTCATCTGGGAAAGCAAGATGGTAATATGATTATTGAATCATAGTAGTTAGTGAATAAATGGTAACAATGTTCTCTAATTCATTGCGAGAACTTCTGGGAGTAGCAAGTACAGGCAGACATAACTTTATTTTAAGGTTTATGAGGGTAACCCAGATTGATCAGCTCAACCTGGTGTTGGCTTCTGGTTCTAGCTGTGGCTGAATATTTCCTACTTTTAAATTTCAGCAGCCATCTCTTCTAACCTTTGCATGATCCTCCCACCTGCCCATCCCCTGCCCCTGGAATTGTGTCACTAGTTTCTCTCTGGCAGATCATCTGCTTCAAAAAGGGCCTCTGAGCCATTTGTGGAAACAGCCTTTGCTTCGGTGAGCAGGGATCTCTCTTCCCTCATTTCCAGATTAAGCGCTTGCTGCAGCTTCCCAGGCGATCATTGACCAGGCACATTTAGTGCTGTAGATGAACTGTGTGGCAGGACCTCTGGGAATTGCAAGGCAGCAAAGGCTCCCACTTGCACAGAGCACTCAGGCCCTTTGGCACCGATTTGCTGATGCCAGTAGGGAAATTGTAATAAGAATGCAAGTCACTGGTTCAACACAGAAAGAGTTTCAGACTGAAGGGCTAGAGGAAGCCTTGTCAGATCAAACACTGAGTTGCCTCCCTGCTCAAGGTGGGAAGGTTAAGAGAATATGCCCTCTTCACTCAGCTCCACACCTTGGGTCCTAGACACACATGCTTGCTAGGGGCTTTGGCAAGCTCTTTCTGTAGCTCTGTGTAGGAAATGACAGCTGCCAGCAAATATCAGGTGAAAAGAAAAGAGCCAAAGAGCACTCTTAAGAAAGTGGGTAGGACTTGAAAGTTGTGCACTTAGTATGATGAAAAAGGATAGAGAACAAAAGACTAGAGTTAATTAAGTCAGAAAGGAGTCTAAGTGATCATGTAATATGATTCCCCACTTTATGCATAAAGAAATGGTGTGCATAGAGGAAAAGGTTGTGACCCAGTGCCACACAGTGGCAGGGGAGAGTATAGAATCTAAATCCAGACAAATGAAAAAATAATTTTTCCATTATACTCTTTCTAGGGTTTATTACTGCTTTTGTTTTATCTTACACCCAATGCTACACAGTGATAGGAGAGTATAGAATTTAAATCCAGACAAATGAACAAATAATTTTTCCATTATACTTTTTCTAGGGTTTATTACTGCTTTTGTTTTGTCTGACATCTAATTTTGTTTCTCTATATTACACATGTAAGCGACACTACCTGGTGTTTGTCTTTCTCTTTCTGATTTGTTTTGGTGAATCTAACCTTCTCCAATTCCATCCATGTTGTTGCAAATGGCAAGAATTTATCTTTTTTATTGCTGAGTAGTATTCCATTGTTTATATATATATCACATCTTTCTATATATATCACATCTTTCTAATACATGTGTCTTGGTGCACTTAAATTGTTTCTATTGCTTGGTTATTATAAATGGTTTGCAATGAAAACAGGAGTGCACATATCCTTTTGAAGTAGTGTCTGCATTCTTTGGGTAGTATCTAGGAGTGGAATTGCTGGATCATATGGTAGATATATTTTTTATATTTTGAAACATCTCTATACTGTTTTCCATGGAGCTTGGACCAGTCTCCATTCCCCATAGTGTACAAGGGTTCCTTTTCCTCCACATCCCCAAAAACATACAATGTTTTTATTCCTTTTGATATGGGTGATGATCACAGGGGTGAGGTGATATTTCACTTTGGTTTTTATTTGCATTTCACTTATAATAAGTGTACAATTTTTCCTATGCCTGTAGGCCATCTACATATCTTCTTTAGTAAAGTGTCTATTTAGGTATTTGTCTATTTTTTGATTGGGTTGTCTGGTTTTATTTATTTTTTGTTGTTGTTGGATTGCATAAGTACTTTGAATATTTTGGAAATTAGTCCCTAGTCAGATGTATGATGTGCAAATGTCTTCTCCATTTGTAGATTGCCTTTTTGTTTTTGTGATAGTTTCTTTTAAGGTACAAAAGTTTATTCATCCCACTTATTTTTGCTTTTCTTTCCTTTGCCATTGGAAATATGTCTTTATGGCAGATGTCTTGTAGTATATACTCTATCTTTTCTTTTAAGTATTTTATGGCTTAAGTTCTTCATCCATATCTTAATCCATTTTGAATTAGTTTTTATGTATGGATCTATCTCCTTCCTTCCTCCCTCATTCCCTCCCTCTTCCTCCCTTCCTCTCTCTTTCTCTCCATGAACCTGTCCATGTATCCTGATGTCATTTATTAAAGAGGTTTCCCTTTCTCCATTATATGGTTATGTCTTCTTTGTCAAAGTTTAATTGTCCATATTTGTGTAGGTTTCTCTCTGGACTTTCTATATTATTTCATTGGCCAGTGTAACTGTTATTGTTCCAGTACCATACTGTTTTGAATACCACTGCTCTGTAGTATAGTTTGAAGTCATATACCTCCATTTTTCTTTTTTTCCTCCCATGATTGCTTCAGCAATTTGGGGCTTTTTTGGTTCCATACAAATTTCATAATTGTTTGTTATATTTCCTTGAAAAAAAGTCACTGGGATTTTGATACATATTACATTGAATCTCTAAATTGCTTTAACTAATATGGTCATTTTAATGATGTTTATTCTTCCAATTCTTGAGCACTGGCTAACTTTCCATTTCTTTGTGTCTTTTATTTCCTTTAATGGAATCTTATCGTTTTCAATATATAGGTCCTTCAATACCTTAATTAAATTTATTCCCAGGTATTTCATACTTATTAGTGTGATTGCAAATTAGACTGTTTTAATTTCCCTCTCTTCTGATACATTTCATATAGAAATGCAACTGATTTTTGAGTGTTGATTTTTTAACCTGCCACTTAATTGTATTTATGTATTTTTTATAGTTGTTTTTATGGTAGAGTATTTGGGGGTATCTGTATATTATGTGGCCCGTAAATAATGACAGAATTTTCTTTTAAAATTTGGATTCTGGGTATCCCTCGTAGCCTAGGGTTTAAGTCTCAGCGCTATCACTGCTAAGGCCTGATTCAATCCACACATGGTACAGCAGAACTCTCCTGCCTCTCCTGCTGCTTTCCTTAGCAGTGTATTTCAATAAATTTGCCTGTTCTGTTCCCCACTCTGTCTCTAGTGAATCCTCTCACCACCCCCTCCATACCTCTGGCCTACACTCCAGTTCTTCTATGTACACGAAAAAGCAAATAAAAAAAATTTTGGCAGATTATATGGATTACAGAAATATGTGAGAAGATGTAGGCCAGCTATTACTGGTATGGTGTGATCTGGTTGATTCTAAAATCCTGATCTGTTATAACTTGTTTAATAGGGAGGGTTACCATTTGGACTAAAACCATACTCAACAAACGAGTTTCATGTGTAGTCTCAGATTGGAGACATAGTTTTAGTGGAAAGAAAACCCAGTGGTTACACTGGGTTTCAAAATCTGTCATATATTTATCTCAGGGAAATTCCTTCATCTTTTCTGGACCTACGTCTTATCATTTATCACAGGGTTAAAAAGTGTGTTTCATGTTGTAAGTGCTTCATAAATGGCAGCCGTTATTACCATGTCACTGGGTACTTCCCATGACATATTAGTGTTTCTGTAGTGAGATGCAACTAAAAAAATTAAGATAAACAATTCTTTCAGTTGCCAAGCAGAAGAGTTAATTACTGGACTAATACATTGCTTTAGATGTATTAATTTGTCTATACATGAAGGTTATTTAATTACTTGGTTGCTAACTCATTGAAGTATTTATTTGTGTTAAAATCATTATAGGAGTTGAATTTTAGATTAAATTTGGATTCCTATTGATTTAAATGCCTGAAAAATAATGCATTATGATGCAATGCCAAAATAAAAACATCATCTTTCTGGAAGCATGACTGACACATGCCAGCCAGTGCAATGAAAAGAAATAGAAATTGCCAAATTTCTCAGACTATATCATAAAAATTTAGTTGGGGTTTCCAATTTATATGTTTGAAGGACTGTCATTTAGGTGCCAAACAGTTCTCTCTCTCGCTCTCTCAAAAGTTGTTGGATGACTTTCAAGAAAAGCTGGCTAACTTTTAGTTACAAAAGAGAATAAAAATATGGGGACTATGCAAATGAAGCATCAATATATTCCATATGCCTGAAAACAACGCTGTTAATTCCAAAGGCATGAAAGGCCTCTATCGTGGGCATAGGTAATGAAAGGTTCAAAATTGAACTCCAAACTTGACTAGGTAACTGAAGAAAAATGTATGGATAGATATGTTATTGTTAAATTTGGAAAGGTGGATATTTACAAGGTTTCCCTCCGTTTCCCCAACCTGTAATTAAATGGTGGGACTTTCAATTGACAACCTATCAGAACCTAGTATGGTGTAACAGTGGTTGATTAATCTAGCACATGTATACAGATTCCTATGAATTAAGCTAGACTTATTATATTGAGTAGCTATTTGCTGCCTTGTGTTCAATTGTAAGTCTGACTTTTGTCCACTTAAGAAGGCTTAGAAATTTTTTTTATCTCTAAAGAGATAACATAGGTAGAGAGTTATTCACGTTAACTAGCACTACAAATTTACGTAAGCTTCTTGATCTTTTTCATTTTTGTAGAATTGTAGATATAAGTGATGTTGCTAATATAAATACTAATAAATGTTTACATTGCTTAATGCCTCTTCTGAAATGCTAGTCACACAATACATGGAGTAACCTATTCACAAGCTTCAGGCATCTTAAAGAGTTCTGGTGAAGAAATGAGAGACATTCAATGAGGGAGGGGGGGACAAGAGTTCAAAACGGGGGAGAAAAGAGCACTCTCTTATTGAGAGTCATGAGGTCTGGGGTAAAGGGTATCAGACTTGTAGTCAGAGAATTGATATTTTAATTTCCCCTCTCTTGTGTATCTCCAGCTCGATACTAGGAAAATTATTTCACTTCTTATTTGTGAAATGGGATTAACTACACATGCTGTGTGGATTTTCTGTGACTTTTGTAGTAAGTAATTTATGTTAAAACACACTGCTTGATGCATAATTGATTTCAAATAAATGCCAGTTCCTCTTTTATTACATCATTTCTTTCTGCTCATGATATAAAAGATCAAGTTTCATTATTTACAGCAAGAGTTCTTAAAGTGTGGTCTCCACAGCAGTGGCATAAACATCACCTCTAGGCTAGTTTAGAAATGCAAACTCTTATACCCCATGTTAGACTCCTGTGTCAGGAATTCTGAGGGTGGAGGTATAATCTGAACTCGTCGAGGAGATTCAGGTACACCATAAAATTTGAGAGCCGCACTAAAGTGTAGACTTCCTGTTAAACTGGGTTCCAGTTATCTTGTTTCTGTTGTTCTCATTATTTATGAATAAATCTGAACATGGAACACATTATAAGAGTCCAGCTCTCTAGTGTAATTTTGTCTTTGGGTTCCTCAACAGTCCCTGACTACTCTGTCTTCCTTACCATTGTCAGACCTCATAATTATAATTTTTTTTTTTTAAGATCTATCTATCCATACATACAAGCTGGGGCACAGGCCAGAGGCGTGGGGCAGCGAGAGGGTTCACCAGAGACAGAGTGGAGAGCAGAACAGGCAGACCAGAAATACACTGCTGAGGGGAGCAGTGGGCGAGGCAGGAGAGATCCGCTGCACCATGTGGTAATCTCCCCAGCTGGGCGTCAAACTGACATCGTGAGCTGCCGACAGCACCACAGCGCAGCACTCAACCGCTGTGCCACCAGGGAGGCCCATAATTATAATTTTTTAAAAGATTTATTTTATTTATTTATGCAAATGAAAACTGGGGTTTAGGCCAGTGTTTTAGGGGGTGAGAGGATTCACCAGAGACAGAATGGGGAGCAGAACAGGTGGATGGGCTGAAATACTATGCTGAGGGGAGCAGTGTGTGAGGCAGGAGAGGTTTGCTGCGCCATGTGGGTTAACTCCCCGTTTGGGATCAAACTCATGCTTCAGTGGCTGGCTATAGCTTGATAGCACTGAGTCTTTAACATCTACATCACCAGGGAGGCCCAGACCTCATAATTTCTGCTAATCTAATGGATGTGAGGTTGCACATATTTCTGGGTTTAATTTACATTGTCCTCATTCTAATATTTATTACCTATTCAGTTGTTGATTGGCAAGTTGTTTGTATGTCTGTGAAATGCTGGTTATGTCTGTAGCCATTTTTCTACAAAGCTGCTCATTTAAAAAAAATTATTGAGATATAATTAACATAATATTATGTAATTTAAGTTGTACAATACATTGACTTGACAAATTTGTATGCTGCAAAATGATTTCCAGTATGGTGATAGCAAATATCTTCATCACCTCACATCATTACAATTTATTTTTTGTAGTGAAAATATTTAAGTTCTGTTCTCTGAGCAACTTTCAGGTATACAATATAGTATCATTAACTCCAACCTCCCATAATCTATATTACTGAATAGATCCCTGGAACTTTTTTCATTATATAACTAGAAATTTGTACTCTTTGACAAACATCTTTTCATTTCCCCCACCTCCCAACTCCTGGTAACTACTTCCTCTTTCTATGAGTTTGGTTCTTTTAGATTCCACATAAAAGTGATAAAATATACTATTTCTCTTTCTCTGACTTAATTCACCTAGCATAATGCCCCATGTCACAAACAGCAGGATTTACTTCTTTTTCATGGAAGACTATTTCATAATACACATATTGGGTTGTTGGAAAAGTCATGATACATTTTTGCTTGAAAAACATAGAAAAAATCCATCATGAGTTTTCCGACAACCCAGTGTAATATGTAATATATATGTAATATGTATTATATGTAGTGGGATATTTTATTATACATAATATGCCCTATATACATTTGATTTTGTTATCTTGTAGCTCACTGAGTTTCCTTAAAATAGATATTTTGAATTCTTTATCAGGTAAATTATAGGTCTCCTTGATTTTTGGTTTAGTTTCAGGAAGAATCTTGTGATCTTTTGGTGGTATCATGGTTCTCTTATACGTCATGTTCCTTTGAATTAGGAGTCATCTCCAGTTTTTACTGTCTTTGCCATAGAAATATCTAGCATCTGCCTCGCTAGAGATTCTGAAGAGCTTTTTCAGACCTTCAATGGATATATCTATTCCAAGCTTGTTGCTCCCTCTTGTGATAGAATTTTTAAAGCTTACATGTATTCTCTGGATCCTACAAGGTACTGGGACCAGTGATAAGTTTCCCTTTTGTTTTCCCAAAGGTGAGGCTGTACCTAACTTTGCAGTCTTTCTTGTTACACATATTCTGACCTTTCTGCTTGTGTTCACTCACCATCTCCTATAACTCTCCTTCAAGGGATCCACAGGTAGCAGGTTGAGTAGGCATCTGGGAGGTTGAGGCAAGTAGATGTTGGGAGTGTCTGGGTCAGTTGAGGAATGCATGGGAAGGGATCTCCCAGCTGCTCATTGGTGGGGTTCTTGGTGTCAGGGTCGATGGGTGTTAAAGGCCCTCTGAGAATTCTGTCTGATTTCGCCTAGACTCTCCGGGCTTCTCAGTCATAGATCTTCTGATTCAATATTCTGGGTGGACAAGAAAAAAATGATTCTATCTGGTGAAAACTCCAGAGCTGGGAAAAACAGGTGCCCATTCATAAGCCTTAGCTCCCTGACTGTAGGCTGAGGACCTTCTTCCCTGGCCCTATGCTTTGCCTTCTTGGGAGACAGTGGCCTGGATAAAGTATAACTGTTTCACTTACTCACTTTAGTGTGTACAAAGTTGTATTCCTACCCTGTACCCTTTCCCCCACTACTGAATGCTGGATATTCTCTGGAAACCTGGATTTCTGCCAGATACTCTCCTTCATGGGTGATTAGTCTGTGTTTTCTGAGGATTTGTCCTCATTGGAGAGGGACTAAAGTTGGCTCAAGGTCACTTCAGGTAAACTCCTGGGGTTGAGTTCTGTCTGCCTATTCCTCCATGCACAGTTGGGTGAAAATCCCCAGGGTTCCTTGGTTTAGGACACTGAATTCCACACCTCCCATAAAGATTCTTTTATTTATAGATGCCATATATTTGTTGTTGGTAGGGAGGGGGGTGAAAATGAGGGATTATTTTGTGACCTTGATGATGACACTCCTTGCTTAGCTTTTTCTTAGCTATTCAAAGAAATTCTTTATATAAGATTCAATCACATGAATTGTCAATTTTTGAGTATTTTTTACCTTAAATGTGATAGTTTTATATGGTTCAACCTAATATATTCTGAATAATATAATTCTCTTTTTAAAATAAGTATATTATTCAAGTTTATGTTCATCTTTCTATTTTCTTCATGCTTTCTTTTGATACAAAAATGTGAGTTTTAAATTATAGTGTCATCAAGTATTTTTTTTTATTGGTGGTAACATTAGTTTACAACATTGATTTAGAAGTATACCCCTCATGTCTATGTTACCACACCACATCCACCATCAAAGAACCAAAAGTCTTTCACCATAGTCCATTGTACCTCCTCCCCATATTGGTCTCCCTCTCCCTCCCCATCTGGTAGCCTCAATACTACTCTAATACTAGTTAGAGTTTTAGGGTGTGTTATTGATTTAGTTTTATGTTTCTTTTTTTCTCTATAATTTGTATATAAGTGACATCGTCCATATTTGTCTTTTTCTTTCTGACTTACTTTATTTAGCAGAATCCCTGGTTCCATCCATGTTGTTGCAAAATGTAAGAGTTTATCACTTTTTATAGCTGAGTAATATTCCTCTCTCTCTCTCTCTCTCTCTCTCTCTCTCTCTCTGTGTGTGTGTATACCACATCTTCCTAACACAATTATCTCTTCTTGTTCACTTAGGTTGCTTCCATGACTTGGCTATTGTAAGTAGTGCTGCAAAGAACATAGGAATGCATGCACTACTTTCAATTAGTGTTTTTGTATTCTTTAGGTAGATACCTAGGACTAGAATTACTGAATCATATGGTAGATATACTTTTAGTGTTTTGAGAAATATCCATACTATTTCCATGGGAACTGGACCCTTCTACATTCACATCAGCATTGTATAAGTGTTCCTTTTTCTATAAATCCTTGTCAGCACCTGATGTTTCTAGTTTTGTTGATATGGACCATTCTGTGAAGTGATGTCTCATTGTGGTTTTAATTTGTATTTCCCTGATGATAAGTGATATGAACGTTTTTTCATGTGCCTGTGGGCCATCTACAGATCTTCTTTGGAGAAGTGCATATTTAACTCTCCTGTCCATTTTTTTGACTCAGTTATTTTCTTTTTGTTGAGGTGCATGCATTTTTGTAGCTCTTACATTTCAGCCCTGTGTCAGAAGTATGGTGTGCAAATATTTTCTCCCATTCAGTAGGATGTCTTTGTTTCTTTATTTTCGAGTAGTCTTACCCAGGTCATTTTTTAAATTAGATAGATAGATAGACAGACAGACAGACAGATAATTATATCTTTGTTCACTTTTGTACAATGTTTCATTTCTCCTCTCAGGTGCAATCCCCTTAAAATTCCCACCACCAAGTCACCCTGAACAGTCATAGAGTATCTTTGTTTTAGTGATAGTTTCTTTCACTGTGCAGAAATGTTTTAGTTTGATGTAGTACCAATTGTTTACATTCTTTTTTGTTTTTCTTGCAACTCATTAGTTGCATATAGAAGCACAACTGAATTTTATACTGATTTTATATTGATTTTCAGCCATTTTGCTGAACTGATTAATTATTTCAATTACTTCTGTTTAGTGACATATTCAGGATTTTCTCTTTAGACTATCATGTCTTCTGAAAATAATAGTTTTACTTCTTTCCGAATTTGGATTCCTTTTATATCCTTTTGCCTAATTTCTCTAGCTAGGACTTCCAATACTATGTTAAATAGTGTTCATAGTGGATATCTTTGTCTTGCACCAGATCTTCATGGAAATTTTTTCAGTTTTTTGCCATTGAGAAAGATGTTAGCTGTAGTTTTGTCATATATGACCTTTATTATGTTGCAGTATATTCCATCTATCTCCATTTATTGTGGGTATTCATCATAAATGGATATTGAATCTTATGAAATGCTTTCTCAGCATCCATTGATATGTTCATATGACTTGCGGAACATGATTGTATCCCTAGAATAAAGTCACTTAGTCATGATGTATGATCCTTTTAATACATTTTGAATTTGGTTTGTTAACATTTTATTGTGGATTTTTGCACATATGTTCATTAGGGAAATTGGTTGGTGATTTTCTTTTTTGGGGTGTCTTTGTTTTTTGTTGTCAGGATAGTGTTGGACTCATAAAATGTGTTTAATAGTATTCCCTTTTTCTCAAAATTTTTTGAGGCATATGAGAAGAATTGATACTACTTCACCTTTGAAGGTTTGGTAGAACTCACTAGTGAAACTGTCTGATTACAGAGTTTTGGTTTTTTGCAAGACTTTTTATTACTGTTTCAATTTCCTTGCTCTTAATTCAACTGCTTAGGTTTTCTGTATCTTTTTGATAAAGCTATGGAAGCCTGTGTGCTTCTAAGAATTTGTCTATTTCTGACAGATTTTTCAATTTGTCGGCATAATGGTATTTGTAATGGTTTTATGATGCTCTGAATTTTGAGGTGTCTGTTGTATATATCTCTGTTACTATTTCTAATTCTATTTATGAATTTTCTCCCTTTTTTCTTTAAGAGCCTAGATAAAAGTTTGTTTATACATTTTATTTTTATTTCTATATTTATTTTTTGCTTTTTTAAAATTTAATTTATATCCTTCACATTACTCTGTATCCCCCATAGGTTTGCCACCATCAATTCACCCTTGAACCATCACCATACCCTTATGCTATTTTCTCCCCTATTTTGGCCTCTCTGCCTTCTCCTCCCCTGTAGAATGTCTCTTATTTGTGGTTGCCTGTGAGTTTTTGCTCTTGTTTACGTTTTGTGTGCTATTTTCTTTTTTTGATTGCTCATTTGGCTCTCTTATATTCCTTCTATAAGCCATACCATTCAATATTTTTCTCTTTCCTTCTGGCTTATTTTGCTGAGCATGATCCCTTCTAGCTCCATCCATGTTGCTGAGAATTGCATTAGTTTATCATTTTTGATTGCTGAATAGTACTCCATTGTATATATGTACCACATCTTCTTGATCCAGTTATCAATTTTTGGGCATTTGGGCTGCTTACATGACATACATCTTAGTAAAAATTTTAAAGACACATCCCCCAAAGCAAAGATAAGTGAAGGAAAAGATAAATAGTTGGGATTACATCAAACTAAAAAGCTTCTGTAGAGCAAAAGAGACATTTACCAAAACAAATAGAGAACCCACTGCCTGGGAGAAAATATTTACACTACATATAACAAACAAAGGTCTGATCACAAAAATCTACAAAGAACTCACACGACTCAACAAAAACAAAGCAAAAAATCCAGTCAAAAAATGGGCAAAAGAACTTAAAAGACACTTCTCCAAAGAAGAAATGCTAATGGCAAACAGGCATATGAAAAAAAATTCAACATCCCTCACAATCAGAGAAATGCAAATAAAAACCACAATGAGATACCACCTTGCATCAACAAGAATGGCACACATTAAAAAAACCGAAAACAACAAGTGTTGGCAAGGGTGTGGAGAAAAAGGAACACTCCTACACTGTTGGTGGAACTGCAAACTGGTACAGCCTCTGTGGAAAGCTGTATGGCAGTTTCTCAAACAACTAAAAATGGAGCTTCCATACGACCTAGCAATTCCACTCCTAGGAATATTCCCAAAGGACACAGAAACAATCCAAAAGGTCACATGCACACCTATGTTTATTGCAGCACTATTTACAATAGCTATTTTTATTTTTTTAAAGTACCAGCTTTTGGTTTCATTAGCTTTTTGGACTTCTACTTGAAATCCAAATAGAAATTTGATTTCGATGTGGCCCTGCTGTTGCCTCTATCAGGGCTTGCCATATCTAAGCCCCTTTCCAGAGCCTTCTCTACTACTTGTTGGAGCCTGTCAGTATTGCATTGAGTCACTTGTGGGGGCCTGTTTGCTGCTTGTCAGGGTCTGCCAGGGCCCACTGCATTTGAGTTGCTTTTCCAGTCCTGCTCTGCTGATGTGGGCTCTTTTGGAGCCTCTTTCATCTGCGATTCTTGCTGGATCCTGTTCCACTTCCTGTTGGGTTTTACTAGTACCTTCTGTGTCTGGGCTGCTTAAATACCCTGGCCACTCTGCTGCTTGACTGGGGCCTACCACATTTGAGTTGCTTGCTTGCCGCACTTCACTGCTTGTTGGGATCTGTATGGGACTTCAAAGGCCCATGGGACCTGGGCTGCCTACCCAGCCAACTCCACTGCCAGCTGAGGTCCCCGCCCCCTACACACTGTGCCTAGTGTGTGCTATAATCATTTGTATTTTCTATAGGTGTTATTGCCTTTATTCTGCTACAATCCAACTGTGAGTATATAGTCAGTGAACAACACACCTTCACTCTGCTACCATCTTGCAGCATCTGTCATCAATTCGTTGCTATTATTTTTTGTATAAACTCTCTTCCACACCCCTCTGCCCCATTTCTGGAATAGTCATTAGGCAATCTTCCATTGCATTTTCTAATGGAGTTGGCTAATTTTTTAACTCATCTTCATTTTTTTCTCTTTATGTGTTATTTCTCTCTCTTTTTCACCTAGTTTTGTGTATTACCATCTTTAAGGTCGTTGATTTGAGTCTCTATTTGGACTGTTGTGTTTCCATAGTTTTATTTAGAACTCTTGATCTCATTTATTGAGTTCTTTATGTCCTGAATCTGTTATTTTCTTATTTAAAGCTTAAATTTCTAACTTCTTTCCGTTAATTTTATTTCTGAGCTCATCTATTTCTTTTTCTGAATTTTGTTGTCTTTTTGATTTGCTTTTATGAGTTCTCGTGTTTCTTTGACTTGTTTTTCTGACTTTTCTTCTATGTCTTTAAATTTATTACAGAAATTTTGAACTTGCTTTCTGACAGTAAGATATAATCTTATGTATCTGTGGTTGGATTCTGGAGAGGTGTGTTCTCTTGTATTGTCATATTTCCTTATGATCTGCACTGGAATATTATATATTTATCTGTACATTTGTTACTTTAAATTTCTCTTTTTAAAAATATCTGTTACAGTAATGTAGAGAGTTGAACTACATTTGTTTCTGAAGATGGACTTGTGGTTTGATTTGATTAGATTTTTTGGCATTTGCAGGCTTCTCTAGTAGCAACTGAGATCTGTTTTTTCACTTGCTGAGTCAGCAGGATGCGGGCAGTGGCCTCCTGGAGTTAAGCTTCTGCTGGTAATGTGCTTATAGGAGGAAAGGGTGACTTGTGTTTGTGGCACCATCGAAATTCTTTCTCCTTGGAGTTCTAGACCTGAGGCACTGTAGTCTGCATCATCAGCGCGTGAAATTGGTAAGAACCCTGAAATGTGGAAAGAGGGATTGTAGTCTAGAGTGCTTTCTTCTTTCTTTTCCTTACTGGGTAGCCAGTTTTTGTGGGGGAATTCCGGTTCCTCTCTATGGGTTTCCCCTCTTTCAAGAGTGGGTGCCTCTGCACAGTTTCTAATTTCCCATCCTCAGGACCTCTGGCTGAGCTGGAAGCTATGCCTTCTGTGTCTTCTGTCCCAGATTTCAGTCTCCAGGTTCTTTTTTGCACCCATCTCCTTTCACTGAAGCTTGACTCTTCTACATTTCTGCTGTTAATTCTGTGTTGGTCTCAGATGTCGACTTCCATTTCAAGGAAGTCATAAGACTCTTTCAGTGTAATGTCCTCCTGGTTAACTGTCCCCTGCCCTCCCTTCCCCTTCCCTCCCCTCCCTTCCTCTCCCCTCCCCTCCTCTCCCCTCTACTCCTCTCCCCTTCCCTCCCCTCCCCACTCCTCTCCTTTCCTTTTTTTTATTTCCCCTTCCTGCCTCCCTCCTTCCCTCCTTCCCTCCCTCCATTTCTTTTCTTTCTTTTTAAAAACACCCATGTTTATTTTTTTCACAATATAAGGTTCTCCCTTCAGGTGTGATCCTCTTAGTTTTCCCACCACCAAAGTGCCCACAGTCCTCCACCACACTTCACTGTGCTCTCCTCCACCCCTTCTCTACTACTCCCTCTTCCTCCTTTTCCCTCCCCTCCCTAGTGTCTCAGATGTACTGTCTACTTTCAAGAGTCAGTATTACAGTTTGTCTTTGGTCCTTTGTTTAGTTGCCTAGATTCTACATATCTATGTGAGACCATCTGGTATTTATCTTTCTCCATCTGGCTCACATCGCTTAGAATAATACCTTCCAGTTCCCTATGTTGCCCTATGTTGCCCTAAATGGCATGAATTTATTTATTTTTTTGACAGCTGAGTAGTATTCCATTGTGTCGATGTACCACATCTTCTTGATTCATTCATCTGTTCTAGGGCATTTAGGTTGTTTCCATATCTTAACTACTGCAAGTAGTGTGGCTGTTCTTATATCCTTTTTTTTTTTTTTTAAAGGAAATGCATTTGGCATTTACCTTCGAGTGTGCTGCTGGGTTGTTTCTTTTGTTTGTTTTAATAGATATATTTTATTTGTTTAAGGACATTTTGTCCAGTCGTAATTTCTTGAGAGTTAAAAGGAACAGAATATTGAGTTTAATTAAAATTGTACTCTGCATATATTTAGGTGGTATGTTTTTTCTCCAAATATTTTATTAGGTGTATTACATTTAGATATTTTTGCATTCCTAGAACAGAAGAAACTGTTATGCTGGCTTTTTCAACTTCTTTGTAAATTGACCCATTAGTTTTGATAATTTGATTTTTAATTTTTTATTCCATGCTAATGCTATCTTTTTCTTAGTTTTACTTTCAATACATTGTTTTATGTTTTATACACAAGAAATATTTCTTTAAATATTTATCTATAAATTACAATATCTAGAATTGGTTCTGAGATTTCTGTTGGAATCAGATCTAGCTGAAAATCCAGCTCCAACTCATAACTCTAGTGGTGGCTATTAGTGACCAAAATCCTGTTCATTCATGAAAATCCACGTCAAAATTTTATCCTATGGAAGTTCTTTGCAGATCCTTATGACAAGAGCTAATTACTCTTTTTTTTTAAAGATTCTGCAATATTTTATTTATATGTATATTTGTCCTTGAATTATTTCTTCTTTGTTTAGCTATCATCTTCCATATTGTTTGTGAAGAATTTCAAAGTAGAAATGACATCTTATTCTCTTTTGTGTTTCCAATAGTAATCTGCTTCCTGTCATATATAGAGAGACACAACTACATAATGGAGAGAAAATATGTGTCTTTATATAGTTAGCCAGGATTTGACATTAACTTTTATTGACTGCGACCTCTGTTTAATTACATAATGTCCTTGAACTTAGGCTTCATCATTTCAAAAGTAGATATTATAATTGACCAATTTCTCATCAGCATTAAAATATGTTAAGGGGGCCTCCCTGGTGATGCAACGGGTTAAGCGCTGTGCTGCGGAGCCGAAGGCAGCTGTGGTGTGAATTTGATGCCCGGCAGGGGAGAATCCCACATGGCACAGCAGACTCTCCTGTCTCACCCTTTGCTCCCCTCAGCAGTATATTTTGTCAATCTGCCTATTCTGCTCCCCACTCTGTCTCTGGTGAACTCTCTCACCGCCCCACACCTCTGGCCTGCACCCCAGTTTGTATGCAAAAATAAAATACATTTTTAAAAAAGAATATGTTAAGGATGATAAAATTAGTTGCATGTATAACCTGACAGGAACATAGTAGATATTTTCTACTTATTTGGTTACTACCCATTAATTGACCTGGTAGCAGAATCAGTTTTTAGTGGCTATTCTGGTATATCACTTGGAAATTATGTTAACAGTTATACAGAGTTTTTCTTTAGAATCTCAAATAAAGGAAGCTGGTCCCAGCCTGTACTTGAAGCTGAAACATGAGCTTCAGGCTCTTTGGAAAAGATTCTTTGCATCACACTGTCTGAGTTGTTGCTGAAGCTAATAATTCTGTTGCTTCGTTCTGGATAATAGTTTTAGTTTTGCTGAGAGAGATTCAGGAGTCCTGACTGGTAATTCCTTCTGGAGCACTGTTGTAGTGATACTTGTGGAACCTGTCAGAGGTGCAAGTTATCCCTAAGCACAGACCAAGTTTTTTAGAGATGGTCAAGGAGTTAGCACTTGTTTCACCCAGGCACTTGATTATGATCAGGAATCCTAACACCCTTATTGACCAGGTATGGAAACATTACATGCAAACATTTGTTTAAGGCAAGGTTAAGTAGATGAATGCATATATCATGAAAAAGTGATTTACATTTGGAGGTCTGGCTTAGTGAAAACATGATTCCAACACTCACTTTCTTAAGAACTTTTCAGTATCTCCCAGTGACCACTAAATAAAGTTGAAACACTGAAGTCTCATTTAAATAACAACTTGGCTCAGCAGACCCTGCTTTAATGAACACTTCTCTCACTATTCTCATATCTATGTTCTTATTTCTCAATATATTTTGCTATCCTTATAAATGTCCATCATTTTACTCTCTCTTTACTCTAATAAAATTCCCTAGTTGAGTCTTACATATCTAGTTCAAATGTTACCTTTTCCTTCTTTGATCCAACAATTTAGAATTCATATTTCATTTAGTTATGAAACATTTTTTAAGGTGCTATTATGTACTACACATTGAGTTAGAGGCCAAAAGTGATTTCTTTCAATAAATTCAGTCCTATTGGGAGGTAAGAAAGGAGACAATAATATTACACTGCCAACTGTATAGAAGGTAGAAAAAGTGGTAAGACAGTATGGGAAACAGAAAATCAGTCTAGCTGATCTGTTGACCAGAGAACCTGCCTGTGATATCTGCAATACAGAATATCCCCAAGGGTAGTTTAAAGTTATTTACAGCATGGTGTCTGAGTTTTTTTTTTTTTTTAAAGTCCAAAGGCAGCAAGGAGAAATGTTATAACGTTTTAAAAGAGAATTTTTGTCATCTTTTTTAAAAATAATTTACTTATTTATATATATTTTACATTATTGTTCATTTTTGTACAATATTTGCTTTTTTTTCTCAGGTGTATTCCCATAGAATTTCTACCATCAATTCACCCATGCACCATCATCATAGTCCCTTGTGTTCTTCCTGCCCTCGTTTGGATTCCTCTCCCTACCCCTACTCTGCAAAATGTCTCTGATTTATACTCGCCTGTTTAATCTTGTTTTGTTGTGTTGTGTGTTTTTTATTGTAATTATTTTTCCATTGATCCCTTGCTTGGTTTCCCTATATCCTTCCTAAAAGTGAGACCATCTAATATTTTTCCTTTTCCTTCTGACTTATTTCACGCAGCATAATCCCTTCTAGCTCTATCCATGTTGCTGCCAATGGAATAAGTTTATCTTTTTTTGATTGCTGAATAGTATTACATTGTGTATATATAACCATCTTCTTGATCTAGTCATCTATTTTTGGACATTTGGTTTGTTTCCAATTCATACCTATTATAAATAGTGCTGCAATAAACAGGGATGCAGGTATCCTTTTAAATTAATGTTTTTGTGTCCTTTGGATAGATTCCTAGGAGTGAAATTGGTGGGTCATATGGAAGGTCCATTTTTAGTAGTCTGAGGAACCTCCACACAGCTTTCCACAGTGGATGGACCAGTTTGCATTCCCACCAGCAATGTAAAAGAGTTCCTTTTTCACCACATCCTTGCCAACATTTATTGTTGCTAGTTTTTTTTTTAAATATGTGCCATTCTCACTGGTGTAAGGTGGTTATCTCAATGTGGTTTTGATTTGCATTTCCCTGATTATGAGGGGTGATGAACATTTTATCATATGCCTGTTGGCCATTTGCATATCCCTTTGGAGAAGTGTCTTTTAATTTCTTCTGCCCATTTTTTGACTGGATTGTTTACTTTGTTTTGTTGAGATTACTTTTCATATCTTTGGGACCAATCCCTTATTGATTGTATGGAGTGCAAAAATTTTCTCCCAATCAGTAAGGTGTCTCTTTAAGAGATTTTTTTAATTGAATTATTTTTTAATTGAGATAATGATTTACAACACTGTATTTGTTTTATGTATCTAGACTCATACCTCTTCAAGTGTATGTAATCACACCACACCCACCACAAAAGCACCTATAGTCTTCCATCATAGTCCATTTCACCCCACGCCCTTTCATCCCCTACTACCACCTTCCCACACTGGTAAATTTATTTATTTATTTATTTATTTATTTATTTATTTGTTTGTTTTTAAAGATTTATTTATTTATGCATACAAGAGCTGGGGTGTAGGCCAGAGGTATGTGTGTGAGGGGGGAGTGAGGGAGTAGGTGAGAGGATTCACCAGAGACAGAGTGGGCAGTAGAACAGGCGGATCTTCTGAAATACCCTCCTGAGGGGAGCAGCGGGTGAGACTGCAGATAGCTTCATAGTGCTGAGACTTAACTCCATGCTGGTAAATTTAGTTCTACAATCAGACTTCAAGACTTTGGTTTGATTTTGTAGGTTCCTTTGCTCTGTGTTTTTATATTCCATAATGAGTGAAACCATCTGGTATTTGTTTTTCTCCTTTGTCTTTGCTTAGCATAATCCCCTCCAGTTCTATCCAGGTGTTTCATTGTGTATCTATACCACATATTTTTTATCCACTCATCTTTCCTAGGGCAGTTATGTTGTTTTTATAACTTTTACACAGCCAAGTTACATAGCCAAATGCTGCAATAAATGTGGGAGTGTACATATCCCTTTAAATTAGTGTTTCTGTATTTTTTAGATAGATACTTAAGAATTGTAGTTCTGGGTCATGTGTCTTATCTATTTTTAACGTTTTGAGAAATTGCCATATAGGCAAAGTAATTTCATAGGGGCTGAATTAGTCAGCCTTGCCACAGTGTGACCCTGTTCTTTATTCTGCATACCCTAAACACTTGTTGTTTCTGGTCTATTTAATATGGGTCATTCTCATAGCTCACTGTGGTTTTGATTTGCATTTTCCTGATAATAAATGGATAACTTTGATGAAATGATGAACTTTTTTTCATGTACCTGTTGGCCATCTGTGTATCTTTGGAGAAGTGTCTATGTAATTCTTTTGCCATTTTTTTGTGGTCTGTTTTCTTGTTATGCAGTTGTACTCTAAACACAATTCCTAAATCATAGCTGGTGAATTTGTCTTCAAAATTTGTAAGAATTTGAATTGCTAGGGAGATTTTACTCTAATGTGGAGATGGGCTTAGGAGAGAAGACTTTTGAGGAATGTATAGGTATGTATGGTCCATTAAAGGAAAGGAGGAAGTTAGAGTACTTACTGAAGCCTGGGGCAAAGAGTAGAAAGGAGAACTCAGAGACAGCCCAGACTTCACTGGTGTTTTCTTATCAATGGTTAATATAGTAAGCCTTGCTTATCTTAATTTACATGTGAATAATTACTTGCATGGTAAAGAAATGAAGTTTTGCTTGTCTTATTTGTTAAGCTTATATAATCAATTGTAAATAAATAAATAAATAATTAAAGCTTAACTCTTATTGATTTTTATTTATACTTTAGAGTCAATGGACTTAAGCAGATTGCTTCTGAAGGGGTGAAGGAAACATTAGAGTTGAAGATTTTCTTGGGGCTAGGACCAGAGTCAAAAGGTAACGTTTTGTCTTCTGAAACCATTAATCAATCTTTTAGTATTTCCATTGCTTAAAGGTGCAGCATGTACTACAAAATCTGTTCATGGAAATTTGAGTTTTATTTTTTTTTTAAGATTTATTTTTATTTATTTATGCATTTAGAACCGTAACGTAAGCCAGAGTTGCATGGGAATAAGAGGATTCACTAGAGACAGAGTGGGCAACACAACAGGCAGATCTTCTGAAATACACTGCTGAGGGGAGGAGTGGGCCAGACAGGAGAGGTCTGCTGTGCCATGTGGGTCCGCTCCCTGGCTGGGGATTGTTTGACAGTGCTGAGACTTTAACCCCTGAGCCACCAGGGAGGCCCAAAATTTGAGTTTTAATTCCCCTTTCAATATTTAATAGCTGGGTGAATTTAGAAAGCTTATTGGCTTTGAAACATCAATTGCCTCCATCAACTAAATGGAATGATAATAGCATTTCTCTCAAAGAGTTGCTATTGAAAATTAAATATGATGATGCAAAAAGTTCAGACTTAGCATTGTTGTTTGAGAATTTATTCTGTATCCAGAGTTGTACAGATCATTTTCTTTATAATATTGAGGCAGGTGTTTCAGATTCACCGCCATCCTCCAGGTGGAACTCTTACCCAGGGAAATAGTTTTCTTCAGACTTAAAAAAAAAAAAAAAAAAAACCGTGAGCAGAAGCTTCTGTAAAATGAGTTTCTTTGGTCAATGAGTGGCTAGAAGTATCCCAGTCCTAATTACCCAAATGTGTACAAGGACTCTCCAGTGTATTGAAGAGCTCCTCTGCGCCTTACATGATTTGGAGCGCCAGACGCTTATGCTGCTTGCATTGTGATGAGAATGGAGACGGTGGGTATATTTAACAGTGTCTTTCTTTAATTTCCTGCTCTCAATTATGACTAGATAAAACTTCAAACCTCTGAACTTTCCTGTGGGCTCAACACTTAATTCAAACCAATTCCAATTGGCACAAGTGTCCCGGGGATAAGGCTACGGACTAAGGTGGGGTTGGGAAAGGTTCTGGCACTTCCTTTTATAACTGTGTGATCCTCAGTTAATGACTTCATAGCTGAACTGAATCTATTTTCTCATCTGTAAAATGAGGATAACTATGCCTCCTTCACAGGATTGTGTAGGATTAAATAAGTAAAGGACTAGCACAGTGTGTGGGGCAGGGTAGGGCTTAATCAGTGTTATTTTTCCTTAGTTTCCTATTCTCTCGTAGGTCAGCCATCCCAACAATTATGCATGAAATAGAAATTTCCTAACCTTAGAGACATCTGGAATTGGAAGTTGTTGAGTTAAAATTACTTCTTTCTGCTAGTTTTAGATTGTCCTTTCACTTGCTGTCTGTGGAATTGTGTAAAACTCCAACTCATGCTGCATACTCAATGTTCTAATTTGCAAAAGTCTGGAAGAAGAGCATAAATATTAAATGCAGGAGAACGGTAGACAGCTAATCTTCTTAAATTTTTTCAAGTTTGGTTTAGATGATGAATTTATTGCTAGTTGGAAAAATAAACTTCTGACCTGAAATCTTTTTTGGGAGGACTGTAGGGACAAATTAAGCTTTTCTTACCTTGTCACATTTTAAGGTATTGCATCTTCTTGACCTGCCATTTTGACATCCTAAGAAAAAAATTTTCAATTAAATCATTCAAAGTCACGTTTTCTTCTTTGCTTCCTCCTTTCCTAGTTTTCACCTTGGCCTGTTATGTTTTAGCCACTATATTAGACTTGGGATATACTGTATAACCAAGGTAATGAGAGACCATGTTATTCATATTAGTTATTATTTAATTAATTAAAAATTACTTAAATTGTCATTAAAATTATGCATACATGCTTTAAAAATTTTATTTTAACATATAATAGTAAAAGGCATATTAAATAATCTATTTTTTAATATAGAGTAACATTTTTTCTTGATGAGTGCTGATAGCAGGTCCTGGCCATATTACTTGCATAAACCCCACCTACATTACATTTCTTTTAATTTCCAGATTCCACTTCTTGAAAGTAGAACTGAAACTTAGGTACTTGCCAAATAAACCAAATGCAAAGTCTTTGAAAATTATTTGTTTCTCCCAATCTTTTGAAATTTGTTTTCGTTGCTAATTTAATAGCATTTTAAAAATGACTTACCATCACTGAGTCTCTTCCAAGCAGTTAATTTAGTTTTATTAATATAACAGCTCTTTTTTTGCCTACAAATTTAATAGATTTATATCATAGTTAATTAAATTATGTGATTACAATTTTAAGTACAATAAGCAGAAAAAGATTTGGAACAAATACCACTGGCGCTTGGCAAATTCACAACCTACCTATTGAAAGCAAAAAATGTGTGAGCAGCCTACCAGTCCTTAGAAGTTAGCTTTTGTGGTCCTTAGCAGATTATCGAGATGAATCCTGAATCCAGAGAGTTGACTAGTAGATGTTGGTTACATAAAGAGAGTAGAGAGTGTCAGAGAGGTAAATAGGTGGTTTCGACGCATTGTGGATGATAGGCTAGTTTAGATAAACTGGGACACAAGGAGAGCAAGTAACACTACCCTGAGGCATCAAGGGAGAATCTAGTTCAGCGATTTACAGAGTGGGCACTCGGTTCCGATCTGCCAAATAAAAATTTTAATGTATCTATCCTTGGGATTTGGACTTTAAGTTGATTTAAAGAAGAAATCTGATTCACTGTCCCTTGGATTCATCAATAGAATTCCATATTTTTCTTCTCATCTATAAGTTAAGTGATTTATATGACAATTAATAATTCCTTTTGTTGAGACTGTGTACAGGAAGCCTACACTATGTAGAATTTGAAGTTGTTACATGGTTGTAAAAAGGAGTTGTGCTTAATAATGTTAGAGGAGAAATATCAGGTGATTTCTGTCAGAGACAGTCTTGTTTTTTTTTTTTTTTTTTTTTTTTTTGGTTCACATGATAGTGGAAGCAGTAGCTTCAGTGCTCTTCCCCTGTCAGAAAAAAAGAGCAGAACAGAATTCAGCACCATGGTATATAACTCAATCTTTTTGGAGAAGAAAATCATATGAAGAAAGGTAATAAAAATAACTACTTTATTTTGGAGAGTTCATTATGACCCCAGGCTGTATGCACTTCATATACATTATCTAATTTAATCTGTACAATAACCATTACTATTACGTTTATTTTAGAGAATAAGTAATATTTCTATCCTCTATCTATATCTGTGCATGATAAGAAACTGTATACTGTTATCCCAGTAAATCATCCTTAGCTAACCCTCCCCTTTTGTTTCAAAATTTTATCAGGAAGCCCTCATAAGAGATGTCTGTGCTGGGTGAACCCCACCTCATTTCATTGGACAAGCTTTGTTGACCATCGACTCTATTTTATATACTAAGACTCTAGAGATGAACAACCCTCTCCTAACTGGAGACACAGCCCCTAAGTATATAATTTCAATTTACTCTAAGGACAAAAGTTTTGTTGCTGGTGGGTCATGGAGGGACCTACTAAGCCTTTCACTCCCTTCATCCAACAGGACATTCTGCATTATAAAACCACCACACTGAGGGGTGTGTAGGTGTTGCCTGTCCAGCCAGTGTAGGGCATGAAATTGTTGGACTTACTCTTTTACAGGAATGACTTCTGGGTGACTGCTCTTAGCAGCATTTCACAGATGAGATTGTTCCTTCTGCCACAGGCCATCCTTGAGGCCTCTGACCTTGTGATCATTCATAGAGCAATGTTCTCTGCTCATCATTTAAAAAGTCATGCAAATTGCTTTAAACTGCCATAAAGTGCAGTTTGGTGCTCCCAAACATTAAACATGAAACTGTTGGTTTGACCAAAGTCTCTATGTCCTTCCCTACCCACCTCTTTCTTGACAGAATAAAACAGAAATGCATGCAGATTATAAGCAAAGAGAATTAGTTTTACTGAACTGGTGGTCTACAGTGCTGTAAGGGAATGAGTTTAGGATATGTTGCCAAGAAATAAACCGTGGAACATAGAGCATCACAACTAGAAATATGAATTTCAGGCATGGAATGTTATTGTTTTACTATTTTCACAAGGCTCACTACTTGGCATTCACTGAAGCTTTTCAAACTGTCTCTCATCATCCATTAGCATTAAGACAATTAGCAAGCAGTGCTTTCTGTTAATATATGGTCCATAGCACTTATTTAATGGAGCAGCTACCAAATACAAGATCAAAGATCACAGCAATTCATACGTTACACACTACTTCTGTGACACAATTGTTATTTCATATGGTGCCTTGGATATTTCTTAGTTTTCCTGGGAATATAATAAAGATTGTATCTAAACTTTGAAAATAGATTTTTTAAAAAGATTTATTTATGCGTAGAAGGATGGGGTATAGGCCTGAGATGCAGGGGTAAGAGGATTCACCAGAGACAAAGTGGGGAGCAGATCAGGCGTATCTACTGAGACACACTGCAGAGGGGAGCAGTGGGCGGGTTAGGAAAGGTCTGCTGCTTCATCATATGAGGGTTAGCTCCCTGGCTGGGGATTGAACTCAGGCAGTAGTGGTGATAGTGTGATAGCGCTGAGACTTAGCCCTTATGCCACCAGGGAGGCTCTGAAAATGGGTTTTGAATTAACTTGATTGCATTTGCAAATGCATACAAAGTCTTCTATGATACAAAAGCTCAATGTTCCATGGGAAAAGGTACAGGTATGATGTTTTGTTGATCTGATTACTCTGAAATTTCTGAAATGAGCAATCCTGTGTAATAAGCACTACCTCTGATGCAGTAATCAATTCTCTGTTTCATGTAACAAGCCCTTTCTGGATTAAAAATACTTGAGGAAAGTGATGTTTTGGCGTGAAATCTGTTGTGCTATCTGCCGGCCAAGCTTCCAGCCTGCTGGGATACAAGCAGCCCGGGGAGGCTCCTGTGCATAGGTAGAATTTTGCTTCTGAGTTCTTGGCCATAACTGGTTGGATAAGGGGGAGGAATCTGACTTGAGGCTGGTGTCTGAATTGTGCTATTCCCCACTTGGGTGGTGGTGATTATCTTTGACAGGTAAAAAGGCTGACTATAAAGTTATGTTCTAGTGTGAATCTGGATGAGACATAGCAGTTGTGAGTGGAGGCTTAGAACACACGAAACAGTAGCACTCATGAGCAGTAGGAGCCATGAATACTAGAAGCTATGTTTACAAAGAAACCTTGAGAACAGGAAGGTGACATAGTGTCCATTATAACAGCAGGAGCAAAATAAATGAATGAGGAGAGTGTTGAGTCACTGATGGCAAAGGGACTGGTTGCTGAGGGAATGAGGAAAACGTGTTTGCCAGGGCGCTACAGAATCATCAATGATCTTCCAGCTTTTAGCAATGTTCTTATCTAGTTGAGATTTGGTTGTCCCATAGAAATTCCCATTTTCCTTATTTCATTCATATATATAAGATAATCAGAATTAACCAAAATAAAGGGACCCAACTAAGAGAAGAGCTGATTGAATAATAGTTGAGGGATGACTCTTGCTTTTATTTTATTCCACCAGTAGATTTTAACCCTTCAATTCTAACCTTGCTTACCTATTCTAGAAAAATCTTCCATATTCTAAAATGATCTCTTAGGATAAATAACAGCAGTAATACTAAAGATACAGATGTCCTGGCAGTGACTGTTGTTTATGGATGGCTAATAGCAAGCCAGGGGCTTTGCAACCATATTGTTAATCCTACAAGAATCTTCTTTAGCAAAACTTATATTATGTTTTAAGGAAGCTGTGGCTTAGAGACCAGCAAAGGGCTTAAATGCACACCACCATTAGGAAACAGAACATGAGGAATCTACTATTAGGGATAGGAACCCAATTCTGCCTGAGCCCCAAAAAGATACTCTTCTCGTGACTCTGCAGGACTGAGGATAGACTCTCTGCAAGGTTTGGCATCCCCACAACATTCATTCTTCAAATGAAACAGATGTGTAAGACAGAGAAATAGACACTGCCAGGCCCACTGAGAGCAGCTTTGCATTGGGAGTTGGCCAACAGCAGAGCCTGCCATTCCTGATAGATTGTTGACAATCCATCTTGTGCAGATGTGGTTATACCAAACAGGCTGTGTTTGTTAAGTTGCACGACATAGTCAGGTGTTTCATTACAGGTATCAATTTCATTTATATGTCAAAAAACTATCATTTTCCTTTGCCTTGTGAGAAATATGACAGAAAAAAAAAGTGGAAGCTAGAATGTTCCTCAATTGTGGTGTGGATCATGGGAAATTGGACAATCGGTCTGTAGTGGTACTTCCAACAGAAATCAAGGGGAAGGGGGAGCAAAACACTGAAGTCTCATGACTCCTGTTGCTTAGCACAGCCTGTCTTCGGTGGAGGGAGGCTGTTGGATCTTGATGGCCATGAAATATGCCAACTCGTTGATCAGGGATTGATGTGACTCCACATGACAGATAATACACCTGGGTGGCTCCATTGAACTGACTGAAGCTTCTAAGCTCCACTTAGAGGTTGTACTTCTTCTCCTTCCTGGTAAGAGGTTGCTGGTACTTGGTTATTTGGTCCTTGTGGGGAGCAGATATGTTGAGAAGGGGAGGAAAACTAGCATGTGTGGGTGGAGTGAGGACAGGCTGATGACCAAGCGCTGTGCTTGGTGCCTGGCTCCAGGGACAAACTGTTCCCCTGAGGCCTGGCAGTTGGACACCGTATGAAAGTGAAAGAACACGATTACTATAATCTTGATTCTCTGGGGAAAACTGGCCTTAAGAAAATTCACTGGTCTAGGTTTCAATTAAAGACTCATATTCTCAAACCTTTTTCTCCCCCTTGTCCCCTTTGCCACTCCTCCCCCTCACCCCACAGTTGGGAATAGAGACTTTAGATTTATCGTGGGCATCTGCACAGAAAGAAGTAAGCAGAGTCTTTGCCATGGAGGAATTCACAGTCTAGTAAGGGTGATAGACAATTGAGCATGTGAGTATAACAGAGTATGAATAGTACTATAATGGAATGACTGAAGAAATTTCCTTTGGGGCACTCCTAGTTGGCTGTAATTGTTGCTGATATCTTTGCTACCCTCTCATCTGTCCATCCCCCCCTTTGTCCTACTACAGAGGAGAAAGCTAACTTTCCAGACCTCTGCACAGAAGATTCCCTCCCCTGTCTCCTGTCCCAGCTAATTGCTTTAATTAGCGTCTATTATCGCTTCTATTCCTACCAAGAGACTAGGTGCCCATTACTTTCAGGCACTTAAAGTTTCCTTTATCTTTCAAAAACAAAGCCTTAGTGTTAAATGTCTTTTTAAAATATATATATATATATATATATTATTATTATTATTCATATCTTTTACATTTTGTATTCCTCTTGGGTAACCCACCACCAATTCACCCGTGATCCATCTCTGTGGTCCTTTGTGTCCTTTTCTACTCCATGTTGTGTCCTTATCCTCCCCCCACACTGAGTGAGCGTCTCTCTCCTATAGTCCTGTTATAAGTGAAACCATTTGATATTTTTCTCTTTCTTTCTGGCTTATTTGGCTGAATATGATCCCCTCTAATTCCATCCATGCTGCTGCAAATTGCATGTGTTTATCTTTTTTGAATGCTGAATGACATGGAAAGGATAGAGTGAGTCAGAAATCTTCCCTCTTGGTCTCCCTTTATTCCACAGATTTGGGAGTACAAAACATACAGATTGTTAGTAATGTTTCTGTGACACCCTTTCTCTTTGAAGTTAGGCTTGGACTTTGACCTTACCTAACTTTGATGAAGTGCATGCGTGTGTGTGTGTGTGTGTGTGTGTGTGTGTGTGTGTGTGTGTGTGTACAAGTATGTGAGAGACAGAGAAAGGTCGGGGGAGGTGGAGAGAAAGGCCACGCAAGTGTGAGTGAGCATGCCAGGGAATAAGAATGCAATTAATAAAATCTATTTTCTGCTTGCCTTATAGTTAGTTGTTCCAGAACCCCCAAATGTAGGTACAGGGTGGGTTCTGTTAGTGGTAACAGATTCTTAAAGCATTGGAGACCAACTAGATTTGTAATCACAGGAGTGAGATGAGAACATATGTCTTTAAATGGTCATGTAGGTAGTAGTGTGGTTAAAGATACAAGGTAGAATAGACTGTGAGAACGGGGCCATCAAAACAACTTCCCTTCTAATTTTGTCTGAGCAAGTTTACTCAGACATGTATTGGGAAAAAGGAAGAAAGAAAGAAAATGTTGGTGAATCTTTGAGTTTTCTCCAAGATATGAATTGACACATGCTATTTCTTAAATACCATGCATTGAGCACTCTGGCTGAGACCAGAAAATACAGCTTGCTGCCTGTTTCCTCAAGAAAAACATAAGGGGAGGAAAGAAAGCTTTCTAGCTGTTTAATCTGCAAAATGAACTAATCCCTGACAGGCCTTCCTGTGAGTGCCTGAGACCGGAACAGAGCTGTAATATACAAGGGACAGTGAGTATGAGGAAAAATATTAGAACTATCCCAACTGGCCCACTTCTTTCCTCTCAATTTTCAAAATAGAAATACCATATGGTTCCATATGATAGCACATCTTTAGTGTAGTGTTATATATAGTCTTTTTTGATAAGTTGAATTTTTTTGTTTGCACTTTCATCTTCAAATAATTGATGATGTGTAAATGTGCTAATGCCAGCAGAGGATTTAACAGGAAGACATTTAAAGCATGAGTTTAAGTTATAGCTGCTTATTAGCATTTATTCCTCAATATTAAAGTATACATATATTTTCCTTTTAGGACAAGGACAGCTACATAATTTGTCGGGCTCAGTGCAAAATAATTATGCATTGCCCTGGCAGGCAGAGGAGTCAATCTTTTTCCCTAGGTCACCTGCCCTAATCTACCTTGGCAAACAGCACCCCCTGAGTTTGTAACCTCTGTGCAGTGATGCCATTGTGTTGGACTGGGGTGGATGAGAAGCCTCTTTGAATTGTCCAGACTCACTGTGGTATTTTCAACCTGGGGTGGGGGGGGGATGAGGAGGGGAGTTAGCATAGAGATGGGGTTTGCTTTGCCCCATCCGGAACTATACTTTCCCCTCCACTGCACCCAGGCCTTCTATAGGCAGTAGAGGGAGGAGACAGAACAAGGTCCTGAGATGCAGGCTGTCACCCTACTGTCAGCAGAAGGCTGGGTGGAGAGGGAAAAGAGGGAGAAGAGGGCCTCCCTGGTGGTGCAGCAGTTAAGCACTGCACTTTGGCGCTCTGGGCAGCGGTGACGCGAGTTCGAGGCCCAGTTGGGGAGATTCCCACATGGTGGGGCAGACCTCTCCTGCCTTGCCCGCTGCTCCCCTCAGCAGTGTATCTCCGATCTGCCTGTTCTGCTCCCCGCTCTGTCTCTGGTGAACCCTCTCACTACCCCATGCCTCTGGCCTGTACCCCAGCTTGTATGCAGAAATAAATAAATCTTTAAAAAAAAAAGAAAGAAAAGCACATACCTAAAAAAAAAAAAAAAAAAGAAAAGAGGGAGAAGAGCTAGGGTGTGGGGTGGGGCAAATGGCTGGGGAGAAAGTCGAAAAGCCTGTTGGGGAGTCAAGGTGGTGGCAAGAGACAGGACCATGTGTGAGCTGAGTCTCCAAGTCACCCCCCACCCCCCGGCTATCTTCTTCCATCAGATACCCCTTAAAAAAACACATCTTCAAAGACAAAATAATTTAAAAATTAAAGATGATGACTACAAAGCATTAAACCTTCACATGCGGGGGCCCTTCTGAACATGGCACCTTGCACAACTAAGCAGGTTGCAAGCTCCTGAACTGGTCTGTTGATAACTATCCTTCCGTGTTGATGCTGGATCAGGCAGGTCCTCAGAGAAGAACATTAAAGCGAATGAGTCAGATGCTGGACTTAGGGCAGCTCCCTGGGTGGTTGGAGCCTGGTTCCAGCAGCCTTTGGTATCACACCGCTGGCACGTCATTCCCCTTCTTCCAGGTGCAGTTTACCTGCATCTCTAAAATGGGGAAGCTGCGAGAATGTAAGCGTGTTTGAGCGTGTGTTCAGGTCATAAGCTAGAGGTCGCAGAGGAGAATCATCCTTAGTCCACGCGACCAACGCCCGAGTCCGTGCTCTTTGTCTACAGGATTCACCTTCCCAAGCTAACAGCGTTGACGGCTTTTCAGTCTTTACTGTGTTGGAACTTCAGTAAATTAGTGAACTCTATAAATCTGCCACTGAGAATTAACAACAGAGCATGTGAAAGCCGTCTTGCATGAAATTTCAAGGGGTTCACAGAGCGCGGAATCTCATGTAGGGACCAGTTTGAGGGTCCTGAGGATGCGAAGCCCCCTCCAAGTTGCCTGCCAGACAACAGGGCTCCTGAGTCTGGCCGCGTTGTGGACAACGCGACGCTCTTCCTTGGCTGTGTCCTCTCAGCTTTCTTTTCTGCTTCTGTTTTTTTTTTTATTTTCTGCCCATATTTTTGTGATGAAATCACATCTTCACTGTACTTGTCCTCTACGTGGCTATCTCCCTGCCTTACGGCCATTCTGTGACGGAACAAGCCAGCCTTTTTGAAGACAAACTAGAGCAGTCCTTCGAAACGAATCCTTAAAGGGACATCTGGCGTGACAGTAAGCGCAATTCTCCCCTGGTCCGGGAGCCCCAGCCGCATCACTGCGTGCGGAGCTCAGGGCGCGGCTCCCGGCCCAGCGCGGCTGCAGATGGGCCCGACAGATGGCGTCCTCGGCCCGAGGAAGACCCGCGGCAGAAGCCCGTGTGTTTTAGCCTGCCACACGTTATTTAATGAAGGAAAATTAACTTTGAAATCCTCCTAGTTTGCCCGCAGCAACATATACAGTAAACATGATTTTCACAGTATACAGTAACAAATCGAGCAAATTAAATGAATTCTGATGTCTGCTTTCTTGTATTTTGGAGTTAAGTGTATTTAGATTTTTAAAGATTAATATTCAAAATGCCTCCACTTTACAGAGAAGCATGTTCAAGTGGTGCTGTGAGGTCTGGGAGAAAAAGAAAAGGTGAAAATCTCGATGAAATGTGAAAGATTCTTAGTCTGGAAATTTTGTTGCCAAAAAGATAATTCTCAGCTGTCTCCCCTGCACCGTGTTGTTCTCTACTCAGATGTGTGTGGTTGTAAAGGCATTTGGAATGAGGCAGATCCGAATCTGAATTCCTTGCATTTGGAACTTGCCTGATTATTGGGGAGTGAAATTTCCTGAGCCTGTGTTTTCAACTGCAAAGTGGGCTTATGATACCTATTATGTAGAGTTGTATTTGCTACATAAACCATACAAAACGGTGGTGCGAGGTGAGCATTCAATAAATACCAGTTCCCTCTTTACAACATTTTGCTGGACTGAACACATGGCAAATTACCTACACTTATGGTGGCTGCAAGGGAACTGCCAAGTGAGAATGTGTTTGATGTTACTTGAGAAAAGTAACAATGTTTTTGTAGAAAAAAAATTAAGGTTTTGTAAGATGGCAGGTGAGAACAGGAGCCAAGGGCCGAGTGAGTCCTGGTGGTTTTGAAGAGAGAGTCCTGTGGATGCAATGTCACAGATAAAGCCAACAACTGAGAAGGATTTTTGTTTGAATAACAGCTAAATTTTGCAGGCGAGCGATCACCTAACATTGGGTCAAATCTCAGCTGCAACACTTCCCGATTAAAACATTTGTATGACCAGGCTGCAGATTGCAAAGAACTTCTCTGAAACTCAGTGACTTCTTTGATCTATTCCATGAAAATAAGATTGTCTTGTGCTAGTGCTCAACAGCAGCTTAGGCCAGTGTTAGGCATTAGTGAGCAGTCGTTTTAGTTGTTGTTGCTGTTATTTCTCAGGATGATGCGATAGCTTGTCAAAGGATCCGGAGCTAGAAAATCACTTCAGTGTGACAGTGCGAATTTGGGTAAACCGCTCTGCTTTCTCCTTGATCTGATGCAGATCATTATGGCAAAAGTCTCTGAACCAGACACCTCCAAGGAGTTTTGTATAGTGGAGGAGGTCTAATCTGGCTGTAAATCAGAGTTGTGGATGGAAAGGCTGCAAATTAAATTAGGAAGAGCCATGCCAGAGGAAGCCTGAGGTGAATGTCCGGAGAAAAAGAAGAGCTACAGAGGAAGGAGAGGGCAATGGGCTCTGAGCAATGGACAGCATCAGAGGGAAAAGGACTACAGTTAGTCTTTCTTTTATAAGACAAATCAGAAGGGGGTGCTGTCAGGTTCTAAAATCACCCAGGGAGCCAGGTATAGCTGAGGCCACGTCACAGACAGTAAGCAGTGATGTAGAGGAATCTAGACAGTGCCTAAAACTGAGCCTTTACAATGACCCAAGAATCTGCCAGGCTCAGTCCTCTAGTAAAACAAAATGGTCACAAGCATATATTTCAGCAGCATGGGAAATTTTGGGGTCTATGTGGAATTACCAACTTCATTATTGTTATGATTTCTGAATTTTAGTTGTATTTGTCTTGATATACTTTTGCATGACTTCAGATATTTGGGGAGGGGAAGGACTAGCTGTGAGGTAGATAGCTTTCTGAGGGGAAAGATCAACTCTGAGATATGAGTGACTGAACTGTAAAGTGGCACACCAACACTTGTTACAAACATTGCTGAAATTGCACTGTCTTGAGTAGAAGCATGGGAAAGCAGACAGAACGTAATTTTGAAATCAGGTGTCTTTGGGTCTGAATCTTGCCTAAGCCACTTATGGGAGGTGGGTGTAAGTTGAGAGAAAATCAAGTCTAGGCTGAGGAGTGGAATAACTAGCAAAAAGAAAAAAGATAATGGAGAGAAAGTCACCAACTTTGGGTTCAGGCCATTGTCAGAGGAAGGAGGTCAGACGGGAGACTGTGGTGGTTCTTCAAGCAAAAGGATGTCACGAGCTGCGGTGTCCTAGGAAATGTTCAAGGCCCTTGCACAGAGAGGTAGAGCCAGCCCCAGCAAGGCCTTTATGTAGCGATTCTCAGCTGCCTTCTGAGTTTCTCGAGCAGAGTTTAAGCTTTTGGTGTAACTTAAAAAAACAAAGGAGAGTCCTAATCTATTTATTTTCTCAAGTAGTGTTGATGAGCTCCCCCATCAAGCCAAGTGCCGCCATGGGAGATACAGATGTGAGACGGCAAACACCTCTGCTTCTCTGCTAGAGGAGATCTTGGGGGTGGTAATTTTATGAGGACAGCACCTGAGAGGAGAAATCAAACATCATACAGAAATGAATGATGATGAGTAAATAGATAGATAGATAGATAGATTAAAAAAAAATAAAAACCACCTATCTCCCATCCAAGTAGGGAGTCAATTGGAAGGTGACAGACGGAAAACAGAATTACGGTGCCGATGATGCAGAGTGTACAGATATCGAGTTATTATAATGCTGTACACAGGAAACATGTGCCATAAAACAATGTTACTTTAATAAAAATGTATTTTTAAAATCATAAAAAGAGAAAAAAACTCATTATCAAATACATAATTAAGATAGGTTAGATACCTGGGAAAGACACTCCAGAATCGAGGTTTGTCTGCAAGACCCGCTTCCAGCTACGGGGCTAGGAAGCAGGATTGAGCAGCGGGAGAAATACAATGAGATCAATCACAACAGAGGACTTGCTCAATCCTGCCTGATGTACTACAGTGGGCTGGGCCTTTCAAGAGGGCTCCCATTGTAGTTCTCGTGTCCTGCACCATCAGTCATTGATTTGGGCAGGTGGGGCACCAGGGCTGGTGGAGGGAGATCACTTTAGTGGAGGGCAGTTCTTGAGCCTCGGCAGCTAGGAAGACGAGTGCCTTGGCCTTGAAGGAGTGTTCTAGGTCGCCTTCCTGGACTCTCACTGCAGTTTGCTGCTGGTGCCCTTCAGAATCCACTGGCTCTGTGTAAAACCTCATGATTCAGTATTCTAATAGCATTAGAACAGCTGGAAGTCTCTTTTCTTTCAGATGCTGGTCCAAGATGCTGGTAGGCTCTTTCCTGCAGAAAATATATCCTGTTAACGATAAACTCTCCTTATCATCCTTAGCTTTCAATCACTGACTTGCTCATGTGTTTTCCTTTTCAGGAAAGAAAAGCTTTTGTTGTTTGTTTCTGAATCTCTATCTAGTAGAGAATAGCATGTGTCCAATGTTCCAGCATACATATGGAACATAAAGTGATTTTCAGTGATTAAAAGAAATTAATTAATCATTTTTGCAATTATCTCCATTGTACACTCATTCAACCAAAATTATTGATAGCAATGTCTGCAACAACTGATTGCATTCTTATTTTTATTCTATTAAGTTAGCTTGAAAATTACTGGGAAAAAAACTTCATGAAACTGGCAATGTCCCATCCCCCACACTGCCTACTACCTCTATATTTAGTCTTACATTTTTCCCTAAAACATAATACATTTTTATAGAAACAAATAATGTAGTCTCAATGGGAAAAGAAAAAGGAGATATGAATAAAAGGAAAGCTATGTTCTGTTCCTGGCAGGTAATACCAATTATTATAAACATGTAACATTTCCTAGTTCACTTTTATACCTGGTACAGTATTAGAGTCTGCATAGAACTAAAAAATTTTGAAAGGAAAATCTACATGTAAGAGTGAACAAGAGAAAAAGAAAATTAAAAAAAAAAGCAATGTCATTTCTAGATAAGTTTTTAAAACAAGTTAGAACAGTTATTAAAAATACATGATATGGAGTTGCAAATTTGATTAGTTGAGAAATAGAATTAAATTACTTTAGCAAATATTTGAAAATATTTGTTAAAGATTTACTGTATCTGGGGCCTTAAGAATTAACAAGAACATTATAATAATGAGAAAATAAATCATTATTAAATGCAGTCGGGCAATGGAATGTCAGTACAAAATACATTGACTGTATCACTTATTCTATACATTATCATAATTTTATCCACAATTCTATACACCTTATTCTATATATTAAGATAATTTTCAGAAGGAGTAAGTAAGTAAACATTTCTTTTGGAACCTGCAAAAACCTAGAAGGAAGTGGACTAGTTTTGATGAAGGATGTAATTTTGCAAGCCAATATGTAATAGAAGGAATATTTAAAAATAAATAAAATATAGAAAATTGGAAATATGAAAATCATAACTGAGGAAAATTACTAACAATATGTAGTGGCAACTTCTATGTACTGCTTAACAGTTTACAAAGTGTTCATCTATTTCATTAGATCTTCTACAACCTTCTCACTCAGAGTATGGTTGTCAGATCAGCAGTGTTGACAGCACCTCAGGCTTAATAGACAAATAGAATTCTGGACTTGACCTCACATTTACTGAGTCAAAATCTGATTATAACAGGATCTCCAGGTGATTGACATACACTTTAAGTTTGAGAAACTCTGTTCTAAATCTATGGAGGAAATTGAAGCTGTACAAGTTTTAATAATTTGTCAAATATCATAGAATCATGGAAAATAAAGTGTTCTCCAGCTCTTCTGATTACAGATGACTTTTCAGCCAATTATTCATTTATCAGTTCGACACATTGGTTATGCCCATGTATAGGCACTGGGCAGGGCTAGGGATGCAGTGGCGCCCTGCCTGCCTGATCTTTGCGGACCCTTTCCTGGCACCTGTCCACAATCGTCTACTTGCCTTGATAACTCCAGTAAATAAGCTAAGAGTATTGAGGAACACAAGGTGTCTTTTCTTACTTTCAGTTTTTCCTTAAATTCCTTTAATTGTAACAGCAGCTTAAATCTTTCAGAGCTTTTCAGAGCAATTTGTGACATGAAACCTTATTCTTATACTAGATCTTCACTGCAGATACACAGTATTTTCCCCCCATTTTTTAATAAGAAAATACGAGACCAGGAGGAGAAAATAACACAGAAAACAAAAACAAAAATAAAAACTAGCAGGAAACCGTAAATAGGAGGCATTCTGCAGGGGAGGGAGAGGAAGAGGGAGCAAAACAGGAGAGAAAAGAACGCCAGGGACTATGATGATGGTTCACGGGTGAATTGGTGGTGGAAAACCTACGGGGAATACACAGTATTGTAAAGGACATAAATAAAAATAATAATAAAAAAGTGACAAGAAGAAAGTTTATGTAATTTGTTATCTATTATTATCTATTATTACTCGTGAATCAAACAATAAAATTGATTATTAAAATATAGTTTTTCCCAGTCTGGAGCACAAGATACATATATGTGAGAAGAACTATAAAACTAATCTGATTTTTCTACTATGTTTATTTTTGGTATATTTTTTAACATTTATTTATTGGGTCCTTAACGTGGCCAGCAGACTCTGGGTAGCCTGGCTCCAAGTAAGACTGATCAGCAGGAGGTGGGAAGTCTCTACGATCAGGTGGTCAGTGGGGACTTATAAAGCTGGTGTCAGAGCTGCCTCTTGAAGGAGAGAGGCTTAGAAGGACTGGACATGGAAATGGTATTGCTGTCTGAAACTATTCAGAGTGTACCTAAGGTCATTTCCACAAGTGCTTAATTTCATCTATACCTACTAGTCTGATAAATCAGGCCCACTTTTGAGCAAAAATTACATTTCCTAGACCACAGTTTTAGGATCTATTGATCTGCTATTCCAATGGTGCCTAACCTATAAAAGTGACAGAAAATGAGCAAAAATGTGAAAGGTTTTTGCTGAAATGCGCATCATTTACTTCTTCTCTGGAGAGGAGTAGAAATGGACTCTGACTGGATGATGGGGAGGTAGAAACCCCTAAAAAGGCAGAGGAGGCCAATTATGTCGCTTCTGTCACTGGGCCCTGCTGCTCTGCAATGGCTCATAAATTGACTCTCTAAAACAAGTGTAGATTTAAATATTTGTGCTAAATGCTGTTTTTATGTTTTAGCTCAAGGATGTTAAACCTCTGCTTTATTTAAACTTAAAATATAGTCCTAGATTTTTTTGCTTTTGTCTGTGGTCGTTAACAATACGCATGCTCAATTGGAATGGTTGTCAGGGGACAATGGAACTGCTTTTACTGAAAATGACCTAAGACTTTGGCTTGGTTGGTGCATCAGCCTCACTGATGAGAGTCTTGTATGGATGAGGAGAGGCCAGGGAAGGACTTGCATCTATGTAGACAGAAGACCTGGGTTTGAACCTTAACTTTCTGGTGGTGTGACTCTCATTACAAGTACATTGTAACTTCTTCGAGTCTCAGATTTTTTTATCTCTGTGACCTGATCATAATGTTCCACTGTCCATCCTGTAATATGGTTTAAATGAAAGGATTTTGTTGCAGTTGGTAATTTAAGATGTGCATTTTCAGAGATTCCAAGTTTACATTTCAGGGTTACGAGGTACCACATGGAGAACAAGATCAAGTGAATACTTGGTGGTGGTAATGTCTTACTCATTAGTTGAAGTGTGGGTCCAAGTTCCAATATCTTCATTCATTCTATGCTGAATTGAGCCACAGAGGACCATGTTTCAGCTGAAGTTGATCAAAGGTCAGGTCTTTTTTTGTAGGAGCAGGCAAAATGGCCTTCTAGTCCTTTGATGAACTCAACCCCATAGGCTGATCAACTTGGTTTTTTAGATTTTGTTCATATTTAAGAAAGATTTCACCAAGGTGAAATGAAGTTCTCCTCTAATGTCTGGAGCAAAGTCGTTGTTGTAATAAACTGATATATGGGGGCATCCATGATGTGTCTGGCTTTGTAAGAAGCATAATATTATTTACTCTTTGCAGCAATCCTGTAAAACAGTTGTCACCATGTCTACTTTATAACTGAGGGATGAGGCTCGGAGAGGTGAGATGACAAGGTCAGCTAGCTCTTCATCCCAGGTTTTACAGTTAGCAAGTGACAGAGCTCAGATTTGAACTCAGTCACTGAAGTCCAGAGCCCAAATACATGACCAGTCTAACCGCTACCTGTGACCATGCAGAGGGAGTCCCTGTGTGTCATCACATTTGTATTTTCATACGTTTGAGTGATGGAAGACACCTCCAACCCTTTTAAAATCAAAGGGTAATACGAATATGTCCAGCATTACCCTTCAGAACTCTTAAAGCCTGTAAGCTGTATTATTAAATGACAGGAAACCTTTTTATCCAGTAGATGAAAACAGCCCATGAGAGCACTGGAGCAGAGGGAAGCCTAATCCCTCTTGTCACCACCGAGATGACAGGTAATACACTCCAGGTGCAGGAGAGATAACACAGTTGCCTCACCATGTAATTACCATTGTTTCTATTGGTGTTATCATAAGCAATAATTATCACTAACTAACATATGGCATTTGGTAGTAACTTAGAAAATAGCCTGTCACTTTGGCTTTATAATGTGAGGTAGATGTTGATGGTATTGTGTCTTGCATCCTGCATGGCCAATTATTCCTTCTGCAAGCATCTAAAGGGGGCTGTATACACCAGGGAAATAGCAGATTGGGCACAAAGTACCACTCTGTCATTAAGGGTACCCAGTTCCCTAATAGAAACATCAGGTAAAGGTTGGGTAGGGCCTTTGGCTCAGGCTTTAGGCCTGAGTGAGTCTCTCACAACTCTTCTGACTGGCAGGCTGGGCCTGTGAATGGGGCAGCCTTTGGGGCCTATTGTGTGGAGATGAGAGAGAGAACCAGTATCCCCTGAGAAGCCAAACTGTCTGTGCTGCTTTCTCACCTAATGCAGAAAGCAGCCCAGAGCCAAATTGCTGCTCAATTTACATGTCACTGCCCTTGATTGTTTTCTGGTCTTGGAGCAACTGTGTTAACTCCTCCAACCTTGCAGAAGAAGGTGCAAGGATTATGGCTGGTGATGGGAAGACACTGCTATAATTTACAGGAGAACTGCCAATGTGCCAATTTAACACCTTTCATCATTTCTTCTGAGAAAATACGTCAGAGTGTGTATTGCCTGTTTTTATTTTTTAAACAACTCTGTAATCTTTGGTAAGTAATTGATGTCTCTAAATTTCAGAGGGTCAGCTACAGTTGTTCTTGCCCTAGATGTGAACAGTATTAGGTGCAGCTTTGTATATTCTTTAAGCTACTCAAAACTTCCATTTTCTAGTAAACCCATTACTTCAACATTTGTTATTCCTTACTGATTTTTTCCAACAACATAAACAATTGTCTTCTGTGAGAGTCCATTTTTCCACACAAAGCAGCAAAGTTGGCATTGCTTACACAACTTACTTATCAACCATGCTGGGCGAGGATGGCTATCCTTGTTTGGAGGGAAGAACACCAGCTAGGACCAGGTTTGCTCATGAGTGAAGCCATGTTATCTTGCCTACAAGGCCCTCAGTATATTGTATTTGTGCCTCAGCAACATTAACTCCTACAACAATTGCAAGTTTTCTCTAAGGTATTATCCATAGTTTGATAATGTAGGAAAAAGTCTAATCCAAAGTCACAAAGTTCATATGTAGGGGAGTTGAGGCTTAACCCTAGCTCCCCAAGTATCTGTCTTAAAAGCTGATACTTCCTTGTATATCTTACAGCCTAAGCAAGTAATAAGCTTATAAATTTTCGTTTTATTTTAGTTTTGTGTTAAGCCAATTTTAAAGTTTAAATTGCCCAAAAGGAAGAGAGAAGGAATATGTCAAGTCCAGAAGCTTTTTCCAAGCACAAAAAAGTAACTGTGGAAGAAAGGACAAATCTATGAACTAGTGTCTCAGAGATGTAGGTAAAACAGAATGATTTTTTTGCCAGGATTAGTGCTCTATTGCTTTGAAAGGAAAGTGAAAAGAAAGAAAAATAACTGCTCAGCTAGGAATGGAGCAACAGGTTCTGATGTATTACTAGGTCTAGTCACAATCGCATACCATGACAGTGTCAAAAATGTCCAGCTACTACATCTGCGATGGCAGAATAATAGGGGAAATTTTACGTTACTTGTGGACTCAAGGCAGAGTGCTTCAAATTTGATGTCCAATGTGAAATTTGCTTCAAGCAAATAATTTCAAACCTCAGCAATGACAGGGAATTATCCTTATTTTTCTCTTTCTAATTAAAATAGGTATTTACTTATAGCTGGACAGCTGAAAGAAAAGTGACATGTTTGAATGATTAACATTGTTTTACATATTGAACAATCCTAAAGAGAATGCCAAACAAACTTAACAAACATTTCTGGTTTCCTATTAACCTTCTGATTTTAAGTTAATGTAAGACACACTTATCTTAGGAATCCTAAGCAAACAAGTATTTCTGGAAGGAAATTAAAAAAAAAATGTTATTCTTGACTGGCAGATCTGTGTAGAATGGTTGAAAGTGCTGTTGGACCAGCAGTCAGAGACCCAGGCTTGTCACTGGCTTGATATTAATGAGTCTAACCTTTAGCAAGTATCGTAACAGTTCTTTGCCTTGATTTCTTGCCTTAAGATTGAACTAGATTCTTTTTTATGGGTTCTTCCGTTATTGACATTCTGTGACTTTATAATTATAGAAATGCACTAGATTGACTGTTGATGGTAGTGATGCCACATAGAGGAAACTAGCACTCTCAAAATACTAAATGATATGAGAGGCAATTCTGATCTAGTAGAATAGTTTATGAAATTAGAATTTGGAGGTAACAATTTAATTAGGACTTTACCACTCTAACTCCTTTTGTGAAAATAACATAGACCTGGGAGTTGGAAAGATCAGGTTCAAATTCCATCTCTGACCCTTATCAGCTGTTTGACTTTGATTGCTTCAATTTCTAATCCTGTTAGTCATCTCTAAAATGGAGAAAATAATGCGTCACTGTCTCATATTGAAGGAGTATATATGAATATGTGTAAGATGAGTTTTTAAAGCATTTTGTAAAACTGAAAATTACTGTTCTGATGTAAGATATCAGTATGATTAAGAGGAGTAAAGAAAGAAAAGAAGACTTGTGGATGCTTTTTCACACATGATTTAAGTAACTATTAGGAATGTTGATAAGTTTGTGATTTCTCTTATATTGGAAAAAGGACTACTCAGAAATGCAAGCTTCTCCTAATCACAAAATGATTGACTTGCTGTTTTATGGGGTTCAAATAGAATATAAAGACCTTCAAAATTCTTGGAAAAAGTTGGTTAAAAATCTATGTTTCTTATAAGGAATCTTTATTAAAAAACAATGGTGTGTTGAATACTGTGCCATATTCTTTCCAGATGTTGTTTCATTTTATTTTCACACTGACCTGTGAAGTCAGTATCATCTCCCTGTTATGGAGAAAGGGCTAAAATTTAAAGAAGGTGAATAATTTGACCAAGGTCATATGATTGGTAAAGGTCCAAGTTCTGATTTTTAACTCATGTTTTTCAAGAACAAATCTTATACTTTGTCTTCTTCCCTATACTGCCTCCATGTCAAGAGTAAAGAAATTATTTTATAATAACATTGAGCTTCAATGATGTGATGGGAATTGGGTGATGCTTTGAATCTTGAAAAAAAAATTTTGTTGAGATTTTTATTCTACTTTTAAAGAAAGTTTTTCTTTTATGCTTTTACTTTCTATAATGATGAGGACATCAGTAAATTGTTTTAAAAATCCAATGAAAAAAGGAAATTGAAAACAAGCAACAAATAAGTTTAGGGTAATGGGAGAAAAATTAATTTTCTTCCGTAATATGCACACATATTTTAATATATACATATGGGTGGTATTATATATATGTGTGTATATATATATATATGCTATCATTTATATGCTAATTTTGGAAACGAATGGTGCAATTATTAGCTAAACTGAAGATTCATACCTAATGTAGAGAGTTAAGAATTAATTGGAAATGGTTAAAAGACATCTGAATGTGCAGTGATATATGGAAAATCAGACTTCACCAAAACCAGTTCAAATCATTGGCCATCTGTAGGATTAAAATGAAGAATAGAGAGAAAAGTTACATAAAAGTATACGTTCTATATTATCATATTGGGCATTTGCAACATGTTTAGCATCATCCTATTCTTTTTAACTTATTATCTTATTTAATACTTAAAAAAGCCCTGCAATATACATTTTATAATTTCTGTTTTGCCAGTTAGTAAACCAAGCTTCTGAATCTGTTATAGCTGTTGCTGGCCCCTCTCCACTACAATGAAAGTAACCTTCATTACATGCCATTTCCTTTCCCAAGGAAGAAAGATAAACTGCAATCTCTTGAGCTTAAGGTCCTTAAGAACTTTTGTATCTGTTCCTAATTTTTTTATCTCTGTTCCTATTCCTGTCATTCTTGTCATTCTGGATAACTTCATGCCCAAGATGGTGACTATCTGCCAATGTGCTAGCAATTGTATTTTGTGATCAGTCATTTTCTACTCCGTTGTCCTCAGTGTTCAAGCAAGATGGCATGTGCATGAACATTTATCTTTAAAAAATAGAGGACTACAAAGTCTGCAATAGAGAACCTTGAACATTTCCAAGTGCTGAAAGAAAAGTAGCAGAAAACAGGTGAAAACAGTATTCCTCAATCCATCAGAGCAATTATATTATGTAAGTAGATATTTGCTTCTGAGATTGTCTTTCCCTCTTTCCTGTGAGCTTCTCAAAGGTAGAGGCCAGAGAAAATGTGCTCCTTGTCAATACAAACTCTTTAGGAGTATTTCAACAGAGCCTCAGTGACAAATTCATGTAAGATGAAGAAAACAACTCATCAGGCCTTTGACATTCCATGTGCATTCTGAGACTTAACACCAATAATCCTATGGCAACGTACGTCCTTTAACTGTAGAACTATGAAAAAAAGGCAAAACTCTCCATCTTCAGCTTATTTTAAAAATACTGCCATCCTCTTTCTGCACAGTGCAGGAACTTGTTTGATTCTACCTCCCCATTGTATCCATGGGATCATTACTCCCACATTCTTTTTTACTTTCTAATATATATTTTTATTTTTATTTATATCTTTTACATTTTGTATTCCCCTTGGATAACCCACCACCAATTCACCTGTGATCCGTCTCCATGGTCCCTTGTGTTCTTTTCTACTCCATTTTGTGCCTTTATCCTCCCCCTCCCCCCACCCCTCCAAGTGTCTCTCCTATTTGGTTTCCCTATAGTCCTTTTATAAGTGAAACCATTCAGTATTTTTCTCTTTCTTTCTGGCTTGTTTTACTGAGTATGATCCCCTCTAATTCCATCTATGTTGCTTCAAATTGCATGTGTTTATCTTCTTTGAATGCTGAATAGTATTCCATTGTGTATATGTACCACATCTTTTTGATCCAATCATCTATTTTTGGACATCTGGGTTGCTTCCATACCTTTGCTATTGTGAACAGTGCCGCAATGAACATACGGGTGCATGTATCCTTTCGGATTAGTGTTTTTGTGTCCTTTGGGTAGATTCCCAAAAGTGGTTTTGCTGGGTCATGTGGAAGCTCCATATTTAGTAGTTTGAGGAATCACCATACAGCTTTCCATAGTGGCTGGACCAGTTCACGTTCCCACCAGCAGTGTAGAGGAGTTCTTTTTCTTCACATCCTTTCCAGCATTTGGTTTTGCCTGTATTTTTAATGTGTGCCATCCTCACAGATGTGAGGTGGTATCTCATAGTGGTTTTGATTTGCATTTCTTTGATTATAAGTGATGTTGAGCATTTTTTCATATATCTGTTGGCCATTTGCTTTTCTTCTTTGGAGAAGTGACTTTTTAGCTCTTCTGCCCGTTTTTTGACTGGATTGTTAGCTTTGTTTTTGTTGAGTTGTGTGCCTTCTTTTTAAACATTTGTTAACAGTCCTTTATCGGATGTATTGTGTGCAAAGATCTTTTCCCA
>PVIJ01013272.1:0-45849 GCA_004024925.1 Scalopus aquaticus | reverse complement strand
GCAGTGTAGTAGAGTTCCTTTTTCTCCACATCCTTTCCAGCATTTGTTGTTGCCTGTATTTTTAATGTGTGCCATCCTCTCAGGTGTGAGGTGGTATCTCATAGTGGTTTTGATTTGCATTTCCTTGATTATAAGTGATGTTGAGCATTTTTTCATGTATCTGTTGGCCATTTGCTTTTCTTCTTTGGAGAAGTGCCTTGAAAGAAATAGAAGAAGACACAAGAAGATGGAAAGGCATCCCTTGTTCATGGATTGGAAGGGTTAACATTATCAAAATGGCAATCCTACCAAAAGCAATTTACAGATTTAATGCTGTCCCAATAAAAATCTCAATGACATTATTCAAAGAAATAGGTCGACTACTGATGAAATTCATATGGAACCACAAAAAACCTCGCATAGCTAAAGACCTACTAACTAAAAAGAAAGAAAAAGGAGGAATTTCACTCCCTGATTTCAAATTATACTACAGAGCCATAATAATTAAGGCAGCATGGTACTGGAACAAAAACAGACAGAAAGACCAATGGAACTGAATAGAATTCCCAGAATTAAAGCCACGTATCTATGAACAACTAATCTTTGACAAAGGAGCAAAGAAAATGCAGTGGAACAGGGACAGTCTATTCAATAAATGGTGCTAGGAAAACTGGACAGCCACATGCAAAAAAATGATGCTAGACCACTACCTCACACCCTGCACAAAAGTCAACTCAAAATGGATAAAAGACCTGGATGTAAGACCTGAAACCATAAAATGTATAGAAGAAAATATAGGCAAAACTCTACATGACATACATCTCAGCAAAATCTTGAAAGACTCATCCCTCAAAGCAAAGGAAGTGAAAAACAAGATAAACAGATAGGATTACATCAAAATAAAAAGCTTCTGTACAGCAAAAGAGACAGTAACCAAGACTAACAGACACCCTACCAACTGGGAAAAGATTTTTGCACACAATACATCTGATAAAGGACTTAGAACAAAAATTTACAAGGAACTCACACAACTCATCAAAAACAAAGCCAATAACCCAATCAAAAATGGGCAGAAGAGATTGGCCTTCAGTTTTATCTAAGTCTCCAACATTGCCATCATTTCATTCCATTTTAATGTAAATTAAAAGTTCTAGGACTCACTGTGCCATGTCCTTCCTCACTTGCTACAGATGACTTATCGATAATGAAATAGCCAAAGCCTCCTATTGTGCTCTAAGTCTCAAATTAGGGTTATTTAAAAGGTCACAAACAGAGTTTTGGACCTATCCCAATATCTTATTTTCCCTCTACCCATTCCTCCACACTGTATTAATGTTCCGTATTTCAGGGAAAAAATATGTAGTTTCTGGTATATATAAACGCCTTCATACCTGCTCACATGTGTTTTTTCCTCTCAAAAGCTTCTCTTTGCATCTCATTTAAATAATTCTATATTTAGTGTATACTTGATTCATTCCAAGTCATGATACTGCTTTTTCATTGTTCAGTGGATAGCTACTAAATAAGTTTAAATTAAAAATTAGCAGACTATTACCTAATAGCATAAAACACTTCAACCCTCTTTTTTTAAAACTTATGCTAGCACAGTATTATATGTTTTTCATCAGGTACAAGTAGAGTACACTAAATCATTTCTAATTCCATGAAACCTCATGTTTCAGGTCATATATCTCGATAAGAATAATTATTAGTCATATTTTTAAAAAGGTAATATGTTTAATTAATTATGAAGAGCTGAATACATGTATAGATTGTGAGAATGCTTAAAATAATCCATGTTCTGGGAAGTAAAAATTTGCTTTATTAAAGAGACAAAATCTTTATCTAGAAATAATGTGAAATAATGTTAAAGGACTTCTGAGTAGATAGTCTTCACATCGAAAAATGTCATCTATATCAGAAGAAAAATCTACTGACTAGAAATAGGTAACTGCAAGTCTTACATTTAGCAAAAATTTATAGGTGATTTTAAAGCTAGAATATCTCAGATTCTTGTTTAAAAAAAGTAGAACAAAGTAATCCATAACATACTATATTTATTTATGTTTATGTAAACAGAGGATCAAAGAGATGAAATAACTTGTCCTAAGCAATGAGTTGACTTTGCACTCAAATGTGCATATTAACACCAGGAACATCACTCTCAGTAAATGCAGGACAGTGTTCTGCTGACCTCAGATAAAAAGCTCCAAAGGGTGTTTCACGATGGACTAATACAGGAAAGATGTGGGGGAAACAGTCCTGTTCTTTCCTAGCACAATATATTTCTAATGTGAATACATACAGATCATGTACTGTGATAATACATGAACAAGATTTTTCTCATTTCACACTACTTTTCAGGGAAGTAAATACATTTTTGTTACAAAGTCATACTGAATAAAAGACCAAGTTTACTGAAACACTCATTGGAATAATGTACATTCTCTGTTGAGATGAAGAAACACCTATAAAAATATCTACAACTACTACCACCTCTGCTGCCAGCCTGGGTAAAGTAGCATCAGAAACTAAACAGCAAAAATCATATGAATTAAATACCTAAATATGACTCCCTATTTAAAATGTATTTTATCCATCTGTCCAGTTTGCTCTACAGCAGCAGAGCAAATGCCCTATGGTACTTGCATTTGATAAGGGATTATACCAACAGATTTAGCAGCTGGGACTACCAATAGATTGTTCTAAAGAAAATTTACTTTAAAATCTCAGATTTCACAAATATGTGTATATGTGTATCCAAATTCTGATGAGCACTGAAATCTAGAGCAGAGAAATATGGTAAAAGTTTATAGGATCCAATGGGACCCCACACATAAAAGCATTCATTTTGGATTCCCTGTGGCTATTCGTTTGCTCTCATAGATGTTTTTGAAGCTTTAAGAGATTATGATTAAATAGGATTTAAGCAAGAGAAATTGCAGCTCTTAGCTTCAAAAGTCAGCATGAAAATATCCTCCTAGCTGCCAAATTCAGTTGGCGCTATTGAACAATGCTTTTACTTTCGAAATTCCAATTTCACTGTTAAGCAAAACAGATGACACAAATGTTCTGTATTAGAGTAAAAACAAAAGAGTGCCTAAAACACTTTCCTAAAGTAGATGCCAAAGAACATTGTTGCACAGGATTTTAATGACATAAAGTAGGTTCTTTGATCAAATACACTTAAGAGAATCTAGGTAAACAAATTAAATCAATTGCTTTTCTTTAATGCTTAGAACTATATGAAAAACATTTGTTAATTTCTAAAAGAGTGGTGGGTAAAATATGAAGTCTTTTCTAAGCATATTTTTACACAGAAATCTTATTCTACAAGATCCAGTAAAAGCATTTCCTCAAAAGCCACATTTTAAATGTTGGTCTGTCTTATTAGAATATATTGGAGGCTATTACCTATGAGTCCAAATGGTACACCTTAGCAGGATATTTACTGCATTTGATTTCAAGACTTATGCAACTTTATACAACTATGAATGGAAGATAAGTCTTCTAACAAAAGGATATCAGCAATCATTAATAAATATTTCAATATACTTCTAGTGTTCTTATGAGTTTCTTTGCCCTACATTGTTTTCATCCATTCTTTGTAGGTAAATTGCATATTCTATGCTAAAATAATGTAATTAATGAGAATTTGAAGTGCAGTTCTTCTTTAGGTACCAATGACTGAAAATATAGCCTGCTGATATATATATTTATATATACACCACAATCATAGTATCAAATTAATCATTCACAGTGACCGTTGCATAATATCAGGCGGTCTAGGATAAAAGAATATCAGTGGCTTTGCCCAGCATTATATTCATTCCATCACTTTGTGGGGAAAAACTACTTCTCTGTGTCAGAATCACGTGCTCTAGTTCAGGGTGAACCAGAACACCGAGTCACCTGATTATAAAATTCTGTCAAAGACATGATTATGTGACCGAATGAGGATTGGGAGAGAGATGAGAGGAGAAGGAGATATGGGAAGGGAAAAGGAGGGCTGGTGAGTAGGGAGGGAGGGAGGAAGAGAGAGAGAGAGTGTGCCAATATTATATCATACCTCAAAAATGACTCCATGTGAATTAAGTATCTTTTGCAAGTTTCAACGGTGAATAAAGATAATTAATGGGGCCCATTACAGTCAATTATCAAGAGTTATTTTATAATTTCATTAATAATTTCTATAATTTCTTCCTAGATTTAGTAAGCTATCTGATAGAACACACGTGACCAACATTTCATTATACTATTAATTTCAGTATCAGTAAGCATCTTCTGTGCAATTGGATGAACAAATGTTTCCAGTAGCAATTTTTTATTTCAACTTATTTGTCATAATTAGTTTCACAAACTTTTCAAGAAAAACGTGACTTGTTACTCTTTTCCATATCAAACTTCATGAGGATACTATGGTTTTGATGCCGTCTTTATATTTATAATGAGGTTCATCAATTTCATATCAAAAGCAATATTTTATGGTATTCTGAAAAACTTACTTTATGTCTTAGAGAGGGCACTCTGCTTTACTTGAAAAATGACGTTTTGATACAATTGGAGAAAATTTTGTAACAATAGATAATGGTTGAATGGATTACATTTCTTAAAATAATTATTTTCATCCTCTTGACATTTCCTTTCTTTGTATAATTTCCTTCTTTAGTTGCCTGCAAAATTCCTTTTCTTTAGTATATCCAAATTCACATCCCATACTTCCACATTTATATTCCAGAATGCTTCCCTTGCTCTTCCATTCCTTGAACAATTCTCACTCTAAAACCTACCGGTTTGCTTTTTAATTTCATTCTACCTTTTCTTCAAGTATTACTTTAAATAGAGATTGTCCTTGCTCACATTATTTAAAATAATAATCTTCTGTCACTCGCCATTCTTTTACCTTCCTTTCTGTTTCTCTCCAGTAATTACTTTGTAAAATGTTGTTGTACATATTTATTTACTATTTAGTATGTTCTTCCCATTAGAATAAAAGGTTCATGAAGTTGGGAGCATTGCCTTATTCACTGTTGATATTCATCCTTGGGCAAATAATAAGTTTTCCATTAAATTTAGTTCTTTAACTACTAAATTATAATTGCTAAATGAAGAAAAGTACATTTGTATTTAGTTCACTGACTTTGGAGTGACTTAAATATTTTGTGAATGAAAAACAGAGAGAGACAAAGTAGATATGAAATATGGTAGTTAAAAGGTATAAATGCTTATGCTGTAAACATATGCTGGTACGACAAACTGTGTCTTGTTGATGAAATGTCAATGATACATTCAACATTCAATTTTTGTAATATTTGTTCTACCTTTAAAAGCAGAAACATCTTTAAGATAAATCTTATATATCAAATTTGTGAAATGAATATCTTCACATCAGCAAAAGCTTACCATGTGCCAATGTATATTTTTTAAACTTCTAAACTGTGTTGGGGGTCATTTCTCCTACTGGCATTGCTTGAGCCAAATATTAATAGGAAAAAATGTATTTTACATTTCTGCTAGTAAAAATGGAAAACAGAGGGGAATCATATAAAGGCTTTTCTCTAAAACTATTGTTTGAGAATGAAGCTGGTTAATATAGACGTCATAACGCCCCATTGATCTAGTTTAATAGAATAGTGTACAAGTCACTGATGTATATCATTTTATTTAATAAATAGAGCATCTTCTAAGCTCTAAGATATCTCTCTATCGGTGGAAAGTGTACTCAATTTTACTTTCATTTAGAATAAGCTTAGTGCCTTATTCATTCCACTAATTGTTTTTAAATCAGCTACAGATCTATGCTAACTTCTATCTTATTCACTTACTTAGTTTGTTAAATTCCATTCGGCCTACAAAATGCTAGTCATGAAGCAATTATCTTTAAACCAAGTGAGTCATCCCTTATAGTCTTAGTTATTTTATTCTCTTTCCCACATAGCTAAGTAAGCCTTCAGAAGTTGATACTTTTCATTTAATAAAAGAAAGGCTCATAAGGAAGTTGGTAAGAAAAGTTAAAAGGACTGATTTATTCCTTTTTCTCACATGGGGCTTTCAAAATTATGTATAAAAGAAAATGTACAAACTCAATATTATCTCCCTTTAAATTGACTATTTGTGCCTTATCATCTCATAGAGAAGTAGTGACTAGCTTAATTAGGTTAGCGTTTGCTTTGGGGTGAAGGACTAAATATGAGAGAAAGGTAGAAATGGGGAATCAGGGGGGTACACTTGAGTTTTCCTGGAAACTTTCCATGTAAAATTAATAATAATTCAGAATCCTTAAGAGGTCAGTGGATAACACCATGTTCTTCATGATAACCGCTATCTGATATAATCTGGTGTGTATTTTCAGCAGTACAGAGCTAGTTTCCGTAGTTCAATTTATTTGCAAACATGTTCACTTATCCATGACACATAGCAAAGTGCTATTACTGTTTTATAGAAATTAAAAAATTAGTAATTATAATTAAGCACTTTAGGATCTTATTATGAATTCTCCAAATCTTATGCAGATAATTATTTCAAAATATAAATGTAGTGAGTTTGCCTAAGAAGGTAAAAAAGTCATTTAGTTTTCCTTACATTTTATTTGAACTTACTAACAATGAATTTTCCCCAATAGCTCTCACTTTTCAGGAACTGGGTTCATATTTCAGAAATTTAAATAGCAAATTGGTATTGATTACGTGCTACATGAAACATATGTACAGGGAATAACTGTCAAGATAACAGGAACAAAGCAAAGTTCCTGACCTCTGAGGCACTAAAACTAGCTCACAACATATAACACATATGTACACATGTCAGTGAATATCTATAAAATAAGAATTACCCTAATTTGTAAGTGAACTCTCCAGAAAGAACTAATCACTGTGCTTTGGGATTAGTGGGTGATTTCTCTTTTCAGAGAGCTTGAAAAAAGTGAAGGCATTCAGCTTGTAAAATGGAAGCTGACCTAGTACATACAAATGAACAAGAATCTTAAGTGGAAAATTGTTTCAATAATGTTTCTATTGCTTTTGAAAGCAATTTAAGTTTCCTGAATTTCAGTTTACTTATCTCTCAGTGATTAAAATGGACAAATATTAATGAAAAACTTAAACATTTGCTTAAATACATTTTAAATACGGCATATCCACCCCAAATTAGCACTTAGAATGACTTAGAAGTCATATGTAGAATTTGAAACAGTCCCTCAGCTTAGGTCCTTAAGGAAAACTACATGAAGGAGAGATTATACACTCATTTATTTCCATATTGTAATAAAGACATAAATACCATTATCTGCAAGTAGTATATAGTTTCATTACATTAATTTGTAACACACACACACACAAACACACACATCTTTTCTTCCCAAAAAATCCTTTTTTATATCACCTTTTTCTAATAAAGTTTTGGGTTTATAAACAACACACAGACACTGTGAAATCCAGATATGGATATGACAGAGAGGAATGGGAATTTGGCAAGCATCACCCATTGGCCATGTGATATGATATTTGTGGGCTAGTGACAAAGAAGAAATAAACAAAAGAGAGGTTAGCAATGTTTATCATGTATTGGTTTTAGTTTTTTAATCTTCTGAGGAAGAGAATAGGCATAAAACTGTTGATAATAATTCAAAGTATTTTCCATAGCAAATTTTTATTTTGTGAACCAGTGTTGGAGCGAATCAAAGAGCAAAATTCTGTGAAATTTGCCTGTGGATAAACATAAGTAACTCAGGATAAATCAATTAATAAAACAATCAGAAATTTTCTTAAAAGAAAAGTTCCCCAAATTATAAAATTTCAAATGCATTGTAGATTCACAAGTTAAAAAGTATATTGTATAAATTAGGTCAGTTCTTGTTTTCTGATAATTTTCAGAAAAGGGATATATAAAGACAATTGTAGCCCTGAACAGAGACACAAGTCCTTAGACTCCGTCATATATTTTAGTGAAGTAACTAATAAACACATTAGAGAATTTTGGAGAAACATCAGTAATTGAAGTAGCTGATAATGTCATGTAGAGTATCTAGTTTCTTTGTTTCACGGATTATCAACAATAACTCACTTCTCAGTTCATAAAATTAAACATATGCATATATTTAGTATATAATCAAAGTCAGGCTTGCCTTTCTAGTAAAAGTTTCATTCTAGCATAAGTTCCAAATTTTTAGTAGTGTTAAATCCATAGAAAGTCTGACTTTCAATTACTCAATTATTCATGACCTATGGATAATAGACACTTGATTTAAACTGACCATAGAAAATATCTATACTAATTATACTGAAACAGAGTGGTTTAAGGGCAAATTTACATGCTGTAGTTTATTGTGTTTTGCATATACATGGCTCCTTACTTAGAGGAAAAGCTGAGAATCATTACCATATTTAAATACCATTATAGAGAATTTAAGATACAAAGGGGGAAATATAGAGGCTGTCTTTTTCTGAATTAAGTTAGACTCTATCCCTCCTGATCTACAAACTTTATTGCCACTTTTACTTTATAAGTTCTATTTAAACAGAATCCTTTGGGTATTAAATTGCTTTTTCTGCGAGTCTAGTTCCTTCTTATAAAACCTTTTTCTCTTGGTTCATTGACAGCTCATCAACCAACAAATCTCAGTAGTGACAAACTCTAATGATTGAAGCACATATCTTGATTTCTCTCAGAATCTCAATATATTTCTGATTCAATACTGACTTTACTGTTATTAGCTCATCCCCTCTCTTACTGCCTCCTTTCATCCATCAAGGATAAACTACATGTCAGGACTATCATCATCTGAATTGAGGGAAGAAAAAGGAATAAAATAACATTAGTTCACTGTAACCGTGTTATCATTTAATATAGCATGAAGTAAAATATATTTCAAAGATTTTATCCATTAATAAAAATATTATTCTAATTTGACAATAAATTCACTAAAATTAAAATTATTTTTCATTAGATAATGACCGAAGATTTGTTCAGTTTTTCTCTGACATGTTTCAGACTACCAAGATAGGAAACAATTTCTGTAATAAAATGTCATAGTACAAATATCATATGGTGAATTTTAGCATAGCCACTAAGCCGGTATTTTGAGGTAACTTATAATGCTTGAATTGACTTTTTGTGTGTATTTTGAGTCATGTCAGTTAAAAAAAATTGAATTCATTGCAAAAGCATTCCCTTTGTCATCTAACGGTTTATGTCTAGCATTTCAAAACAATTTCTGTATTACAATTAAACTTAGTACTGAATTTAGATTCTAGGAATGTATAGTATCTTAATTAAGCAAAAATAATAAGGTTATGAAACAATAAAGATAATGAAAAATATATTTTACAAATATATCTTTCTATATTATATCAACATCATGCATGTATGCATATATGCATATATTATATACAGATATATACATGTAGTATACAAGTATATAGTTAAAGGCAAATTACATATTGGATCAAAAATAAGAACTGAAACAATTTCACAGATGAGATTGTATCTGTCTGAAAAGTAAATCTAGCAGGAAACTATTTTAAGGTCAACTAATTAACAACTTTTATTCCATCTGCAATCGTAACTCCCTTTGTGTTTAGAGCAGTCTATTACAGATTGCAGAGATTAGGGTATACACATCTTTGGTGAGTATGAGTGGCTTTTTTTTTTGTCTACACACACATACACATATGATCATGTATAAAATTGAGACATAACAACAAAGAGCACTGAGCATATGGGTATCAATCTCTGTATAAATTTCACAAATTTGTGCTGAGTTGTGTTTTCTGTGGACCAGAATGCATTGACTATAAGAAAACTCCAAACTCCTTGTGCAGATTTTAAGAGAAAAAAAGTTTCTAGCAGAGGTCACTGACAAAGTCAGATAAGAGAATCAGAAGCAATGACTGTCCATTTTTAATAAAATCTTGTACTTATTGCCCTTTTCACTTCCATTAACTCACTGGCTGCATGGATTGTGGAAGGAAAAACTGTACATACATCATAACCAAGGTTCTGTGTCATTAGTAGTTTCTAACAGGATTCACTACCCTTTGATTTCTTGAACTCTCAGAGCCTTGCATATTTTCTGCACCATCCTCATAGCCATGTAATGTTTGTTGAGTCTTCTGCTTGAGTTTCTCTGACTCTACAACTTGCAGTAGAACTCTGCTTGAAAGTGTTTACATGATCAAATCAGGTTTACCTGAATGACTTCCCTCTATGATTAACTCAGTCAACTGATGGATGTAAGTAATTGACATCATGTAAATTAACTCTATATAAGTACTTAAGATTGTGGCAGCTAAATTACCTCTACAAAGTTCCTTTACCTGTCTAATGTAACATAATCACAAGTATGGCATCTCATTATATTCACAATCATGGGGATTAGGGGAAAGATAAACTGGGAGCGATCATCTTAGAATTCTTATCACAATGAAAAAACAGCTACTTGTGAAAAATAGTTTATATCACACCTCTTCCACTCTGAAGTTACATGACTCATAGGTATCTGGGTAGGGATTACTTTTCTGACCTGCAGCACTTTAGTCAGCATCGTTATCCATGGGCTCAGAGAATATGAAATTTATTGACCTGGGACCCCAAAAAATACCACCATAGACTCAAAGGAACAAATTTTATGGCAATTTAAGTGTGGTAGTTGCTATATGATTATGTATCCACTGTTCTAACTTTATACCACATTGGCAGTCTGATGAAGCATGAAGTACAATCAAGGAGCAATTACACTGGTCAACACTGAGATCGTTACTGACTTTAAAAGATGCTAATCTGTAGTATGTTGGTGTGCTGAACATGAATATAACCCTGAACATTTTTTATTAGCTCTTGTTTTGAAGATATTTCATATAATTCATTTTATATGTTTCACTATGTAAATTTATCCAGTAGGACTGCAACATCCTAAATCAGCCTAGAATGATGTAATATTGCATCACATTGCATAATACCATCATGCACACATCATCCAGAGTTGATTGCATCATTTTCGGATGCAATGCAATACTATTGCCAGGCAGCTGCTGAGGTAAGCTGATGTCAGCAGTGCACTATATAAAGCCCTGATAGGTTGAGCACTGAAAATATTTCAGACTTTGTCCAAGACAGTTTAAGCTACTGTTCCATAGAACTGCTATTCTTTTATCCATTAGGCACAATACAGAACAGTAACCCCACACAGACTAACACAGGAAGAACTAAATGACCTGGTTCGTGATTTGGACTTATCCAAGAACAAGGCAGAATTGCTAGGATCAAGACGCCAACAATGGAATCCTCTAGAAGAAGATGTCACAATTACTTTATATTGAAAACGCCATCAGCAGTTGGAGCCTTTCTTCAGAAAGGAAAGCACTCTGGTATTCTGTTCCAATATTGAGGGCCTCATGAATGCCTTAGAAATCACTCATGACCCACAAGAATGAGACTATTTCTAGACTCTTCGAAACTGAATCTTAAGGCTGTGCTTTTGCACAATGGAAACCGTCTTCCATCTATTCAAGTAGCACATGCTGTCCACATGAAAGAGACATATGATAACATAAAGCAGCTACTGAATTCCATTGAGTATGACACGTACAACTGGCACGTCTGTGGTGATTTGAAGCTAGTTGCTCTTTGAATGGGACGGCAGCAGGGATATACAAAATACATGTGTTTCTTAAGTGAGTGGGATAGCCGAGCAAGTAAATTGCACTACATATGGAAGGAATGGACTCGCAGACAAAATGTAGCAGTTGGAAAGAAGAATATCCAGCACCCAGCTCTGGTCAAGGCTCACAAAATCCTGCTACCACCCCTTCACATCAAACTAGGTTTGATGAAGAAATTCATGTAAGTCATGGACTGGACCTCGCCAGCTTTCCGATACCTGCATGAAAAATTTCCTTGACTCAGCGAAGCAAAGATGAAAGAGGGAGTTTTTGGGGGCCTCAGATTCGAGAGCTCTTCAAAGATGACCGGTTCAACAACTTGCTGTAGGGTGATACAAAACAAGCATGGAATGCTTTTCGCCTAGTGTCTATAAGTAACTTTCTTGGGAATGTTAGGGCAGAAAACTATAAGGAACTAGAAGAAGACATGCTGATGCAGTATCAGAAACCTGGCTGCAATATGTGTCTAAAGATCCACTTCCTTCATTCCCATCTGGATTTCTTCCCTGAAAACTGTGGTATGGTTAGTGATGAACATGGTGAACGTTTTCATCAAGATATCGCATCAATGGAACAAAGGTACCAGGGAAAATGGTCCACTACAATGCTGGCTGACTACTTCTGGACACTCCCCAAAGATGCTCCTGATCAGCTGTGCAAGAGACCAGGGAAGAAATCTAAGAAGTAGTCTATGACTTGATTTTTTACAGGTATTAACCATAGGCTTATTACTATTGGCATGCATTTTGTGATGTAAACTTCCATTTATTGCAGATTACAAAAAAAACTAGAGCTAAAATTAGAATTTGACTGTCATGTTCATGTTGAGCATATACAAATTGATAGGAAATGGCTAATTTTATTTCAGTAACATGACTTATGTAAAAATTTGTTGACCAGTGTTATAGATGACATACCATGAGGTGATAGCCACTAGTATGTAGCTGAACCATCTGGCATTATATGTGCTGTGTCACCAAAATTAGACTGTATGGATCTGGTTTTTACATTAGAGGTCTCTGTTCCCCAGTCCTCCAAGAGACAAACTTGGAGAATTTGTTCTTCTGTCCTCCACATTTTATACTTGTGGGGTTAGACATATTACTTCCTGAGGAGGATAGTATTTTTCACTGGTAGCAATTTAAGATTTCCACTAACCATGAATCTGTAGCAGTTGCCTGATCACTTTGGGCTCTTCATGCAAAGTGCCAAAGAAAAGATGATACAGGCTTATATGAATACTAATATGTGACAATATGTAAGTGTGTATGTGTGTGTGTGTATATACACTTCTAAAAAGAAAGATTTCTTCTAAAAGAGGTCCGTATTTTTTATCAATATAATGTTATATCTAAGCTATAAATTCCAGTAAGCCCCTTTGGTTCATGAAACACTCTAATAATAATCTAAAATTATCAATGATTTATTCTGTGCAATGATCCAAAAAACATACTCAGAATTGCCTAGATTTATTAATGTCAATATATAATCAATATAAAATATAATGAATGATTAGCATAAAATGTTCAGATACTTCAAAACAAAGAGCAAGAGAGAGAGATTCTAGATTGTAATACAATGAAAAATATGGACAAAGTTACTAGTTCCAGTGTATATCTAAAAAAGTAATATTCTAAGTAAGACCATAACGCTGTAAGAAATATCTTTATCTAATAGCAGATGGTGTCATGTATGGAATATAAAAAATCCAAACAAAGATTCAGACAAAGACACTAGCAAGGGTGAAAAAAAATGGTATGTCAATAACAATAAATAATTTTTTAAAATAAAGTTATATTTCATTATACATATATATCTTTATAAATTAATACCACAGTAAACTCATATCCCAACAAATCTCTGTGTGTCATGCACTGATCTATTTCACATGTAGAACCTTAAATCATCACCTGCAAGGCAGACATTACTATTATGTTCAGGCTTAAAGAGGAAGTTGAGTCAATATATTAACTCATTTAACCAGTGATTAACCTAAATGGTAAGACAAATTAATAAAAATGACAACATAGATATAACTAATGCATAATACACATGAGACATTTTAGAAATAAATGAGTATTTGTCACCGTGTAATACTCGCTCATACATTTGTTATATAAAATTTTGCTGATAAATTGTGAGTCAAAGCATTTTGGTTGAAAGCAAAACGGCCCCCCTGATAGATTATTTGAAAATTAGTACACTCTATTTGTCTGTGTTTTATATCGATTTTTTGATGCATCTAAACATCTTAAAATTCCTTTGTTATTTATGCTATTATTTAATTGTTTTATAAGAGAAGGAGGTTTTCTCTTTTTGTATATTCAATACAAACTGTGCAGTCATTAAAAATAATATCTATTCAGGTGTATCAAATGTCAATATTTTAAGTACCTAAGACAAAAATTTTTTTAATGTTTCTAGAAATATTTTAATATTTATTCTGCGACACCCTTTACTATTTTCCCTCTACTTAGCATACTTGTAACAATTAATTTTCATATTCTTTATATTCTATGCCATGGCAAATAAGATTATCAGTTTTATTAGAACTATGGAAAGAGTATGAATAAATACACATTGAGTAAGAAATTGTGTTAAGTGTAAGTGTTTTCGTTCATTGTATCTGATTTGCACTAAGAAAGCATTCTTCTTACTTTCAGTTTCTGGACTGTAGTATGCAATCTTATTTCAGAGGTACCATCTGGACACATTATAGGGCAGAAGTGAAGAGAACAGACCTTCGGAGTCAGGCCGACTCCAAAGCAGGGGTTTGAATCTCAACTCAAGACACATCTTAGGCAAGCTGTTCAAATATTTCAGGTCCCTGGTTCTTTATCTATTGGATGTGAAACATAGGATTTGTGTTTTTTAAAGGTGCTTAGAGAAATGCCTGACACAAAAAGTATTCCAGTGATGTTACTTTTCGTTGTTCTTATTGTTATTAAACGAAAAATTAATGAACTATAAATAAGATCAATTGAAGAAACATCAAAAGATGATGTCTCATCACTACCAGTTTCTTGGGCCATTGGTTTTGAAAATAAAGATTAAATCAGGCATACTGAACCCAAAACGAAAGTTATGTCTTTTTCGCTATGGTACAAATTCCAATACCTGCATTCTACTTCATGGCTTAAAATAATTTTTAAAAACAATGATACTATAAATAAGGAAATTCCTAATATGTTTCTAGCTTATCCTTATGTTATTAGTTTAGTTTCCATGATTTCAAATGTGAAGATTTAGGTATGTATCCTCCAAGAACTCAAGTAAAATTAATATTTGCAGGCATTCCGCAATTAATACATTTCAAAAAGTCACTATTGCAATAGTAACAACAACTATGATTCATTTTCAGATTTTCAACATATGTATATTTGAGAGCAAAATTGGTTTGTGTACATACTTTATTGTATTGTACTGTGATATCCACAAGAAAAATCATTTCAAATATTTTATTTCATTTAAATAAAATCAAATGCAAACAAAGTTTGGCTTCTTTGGGTGTATTTTGCCTAGAGGTTCTTGAAATGTTTATAGAAAGCACTTAACAAGATAACAAGTGGTAAGAGAAATATAGTAGTTGCTATTGTTAATACTGAAGTTCCAAGAAATGAATGTCCTCCAATTCAAAAAATTTCCAATTCCTTATAAATATTCATATTATCCTTCCTATGAATATTTATGGATGCATATTGCTAACAGTGTTCATTAAAACAGCCAAGGAAATGTTCAGTTGAAATTCTCCAACTTAAAATACAGTGAAAATTTATCTCAATGAGATAACTATTCTGCTCATGCATATGATAGGATGTGTGAGTATAATTAAAATTAGATTTAATTTTAACTCAGAAATCCACAAACTAAGAACACGTAACTGATCTTGTTGGAAATTGAGGAAAATTTTAAATTTCTATTTATACTTCCACTCTTCACTTAGTAAGTACAAAAAGTGCACAAGGCTCCAGAAGTAGCAAAGTAAGATATCTAGAGAGGAGGAGAGAGATATTAGATATATGTTACGTATATAAAATATATATTACATACCTGTATATATGTGTAAATGTGTATATATACTTATATACATACATTCCTATTTTAAAACTACTAAGCATCTGAATGTAGTGAGAATGATAACTGCATGAAATTGAGAAGAATGCACTGAAAGAGAAGAGAAAAGGGTCTGACCAAGAAATTACAGTAAAGCAGTATCTGGAGTGGCATCAGGTAGGAGCTAGTGAAGAGCCGAGGTTTTGAACACCAACCAGCAGCAATGAGACCACTTCTTTATTTCAAAATAAAGAGTTCGATTAAAACAATTTAAAAAATCAAGTATAGGGCCTCCCAAGAGGCGCAGTGGTTAAGCGCTGCACGTGGAGCTGTCGGCAGCAGCGACGTGAGTTCGGCGCCTGGCTGGGGAGATTCCCACATGGCGCGGCAGACCTCTCCTGCCTTGCCTACTGCTCCCCTCAGCAGTGTATTTCCGTCGATCTGCCTGTTCTGCAACCCATTCTGTCTCTGGTGAACCCTCTCACCAAGCCTCTGGCCTGTACCCCAGCTTGTATGCATAAATAAATAAATCTTTAAAAAAAAGTATAGAAATGACAAAAAATAGTAAGTGTGTGTGTGTGTGTATACACACACACACACACACACACACACACACACATCACTTCACTTAAAAATATGCTATAAACAAAAGAGCAACAATTAGGAGACCCGTTTGCTGCAAATAGATAACAAACCCATAATAGAAAACAGTAGACTACAACAGCAAAAGCTTCATAGCTAAAACATAACCACCAAAAATCATCTTTATCAATCTATTGGGAATTTTTACTGGATGCCTTGACTTTGGTTTTATAATCCATAAATGGAAATGATGATAATAATATATCAAAGTATTTACAAGGTCAAAATAAATTGATAAGTTTTTAATTATTTTCTGAGTACCAGCTGATGGAGAAACAAGAGAAAGGAAGTAGGGTCTACTAGTTGAAAGAAATATACAAAGAAAATATTTGAGACTGTGTTCCCCATCACCCATCAACTGAGGAACATCTAGGTGATGTCGTTTTTAGAGTTGATGGATTTGAGAGCGGAGCGGGGTCCTTGGGTTCACTCTGGGAAAGGTTTCACCAGAGCTCCCTTCGGTGGCACGTGACAAGTTTCTTCACGAGACAGAGACTCAGTTATACTTAAAGAATAAGTTTATTAGGAAAAAGGGACAAAGAAGTGTACTTGCACAGACACAAGCGGGCAGAAAGGGCTGCCCCTTTGTGGGGGCAGGTCGGGTTTTTATCCTCTTCTTTCAGTTGGGAGGGGCTCATCTTCGAGAAAGGTTCCTGTTTGCTGACTAACTAGAATTAGAAAAGAGACCAGAGATTGTACAATGGGCTCAGTCTCCACATCTTTGCCCCTAGACTGCAGTCTAGCTCCTACCTATGCTTTGTAACTTTTGTGCCTAGAGATTGTGTTCATGGTTATGTTAATTCTTTCTACCCCCACTTCCTCATCTGGTTTTACCCTTGAGTTAGACAATGGAGTTATATCTTCTCTATCACAGCGGTCATCAAAAGACATGGGGTTAGTAGATTTTAGATTAATCTTCTCTTTTATAACAAAGGGCAATGCTTCCTGCAAGAATTCTGACACAGTCAACTTTGGTTGAGATTTTGCAGAGCAGAAATTTTCTAAGTAGAAGTCTAGGAAAACACTGACATCAGTGTAACAAAAAAGAACTAAAGAGGTAATGGATAGTAAGTAGAGACATAAGTTACATATGGTGTGTTTATCCCAATTTCCTTAAAGTGATGATGGCCCTAAGTAAATAAATTATCATGGGAATAAAATTACTGCTTTACACTTGCACATTTTTCTGCATTCAGAAATCTTCCATATGTGTTATATACATGTATTAACTGACTTCATATGTTGTGTAACGCAGCTGTTAAGTCTTACATCTTTTATCTATTAATATGGAAAGACTCAGAGGAATTACATACATTGATATTAATCACATGATTGATAAAGGATGGAACCAAGATTTTATTTTAGGTTTTCTAATTTGAAAAAGCATTTTATTTGTAGTTTGGTAAGGTTGCAGAGAGTGAAGATAAGGGGCTTTCCTCCTCCACACATTTACAACTAAATTATAACAAAACAAAACCAACAAACCCTGAAAGAGAAACAGATGGATGTCACCTACATAAGAAATAATGACATAGTGGAAGGAAGTAGTGTTAGCAGGCAGACTGAGGGGCACCCTAGGATCCCCAAACCTGAACACTCTAAATGGGTTCTGCCATCTGCCACATAAAGACAAAGCATATTCTTAGTTCATAAGATCTTCAATACAAAATAATTTTAATACAATTAGTGTACAATTGAGAGAAGAGAAAGAATATAGTTAAACTAGTTTCCCTTGAAGCACCCAGATTTACCCATCCCCTTATAGGTAATTGCCCAGCCAAACTGCATTGGCCCAAAATGCGGCCACTGAGGCCCAAAACCTACATAAGACTAAGGCACCTACTGGTAGGAACCCGTAAGAGAGGGGCAGAAGGGGCAGGCAAATCTGAAAGCAAAAGAGCAAAATCAAAGACCTCTCCTGCCTTGCCCTCTGCTCCCCTCAGCAGTGTATTTCTGATCTGCCTGTTCTGCTCCCCATTCTGTCTCTGGTGAAGCCTCTCACTGCTCCACACCGCTGGCCTGTATCCCAGCTCTATGTATAAATAAACAAATCTTAAAAAAAAAAGAGCAAAATCAAAATACAATTCAAGTAAAGGCTGACATTATCAGCCTCCCCACAGGGCTTTCACCCATATCTCTTTCAAGTGTCTCCTTCCTCATCCCCCAATTGCCTGGTACAGATCCAAAGCCAAGAATCAAGTGTGGTTTCTTCTTCACATGTCTGTGCTCCATGTGCCTCAAGTGTTCTCCTAAGTCTTTCACCCCCAGCCTTCTCTTCCAAGGCCTTTTTGACTTCTCCTTGCTGCTCAGCTCCACCCTTCCTTAGGTGGAGCAGGGAGCTTGGAACCTCCCCTGCCTATGGGGATTTCACCTTAGAGTAGGGAAACTAATTGAACTGAGTCTAAAAAGGATCACTGAAGCATTACAACCCATGAGCAGGAGCTGTTGCTGTCTGGAGGCCCTCTGCCATTGTGGATTCAGCGGCCCATGCCACAAAAGGAGACTTTAAAAACAGGGGCTACACTGGAGCAGAGGTGCAAAGAGACTGCCTAGGATGGTGGCTGCGCCACTGGAGAAGCTATTGTATTAAGGGAGCAGATTGACATTACTGTTTGTGCCTGACCTGCCAAATGATAGCAGTTTTAGAAGTGAGACTACTTGATTAAATTGCTTTCAGACAGACCCTAAAGAGCACAAAAGAAAAAAAAAAACTTATCTAAACTTTTGTCTTTGAAGTTTGTACCTACAGATGCAGTAAAAGCAAACAACCTGGAGCAAAGTCCCAGGGTCAACTGGGAACTAAGCTGCAGAGAAAGAAGAGATTACCCAGAGGAGGAGGAAGGGTATATATAAAAAAAAAAAAAATCAAAACACCATCTTATCTTAAGAAAAGCCTCTTCACACTTCAGGTATGAAATATCCTGTGAGTAGACAATAATCTTCTGGCTGAGAGCAAGATGTATTGGGTAGGGTAGAAAGCCAATTTATTAAGAAAAGGCAACCCCCTGTTATAACTCATAGAAATTAAATATGAAGAGACAAAAGAACATATCATAACTGCTAAGAGGAAAAAAACATACCTGAGAGAAATATCAATCTGGCAAAACTGCAGAATATGTCCAAGAGGGTTTTCAACCAAACAGCCTTAACAGTGCTTGCTGCATAAAGGAAAACAATGGTGGGTGTGGGGTGGAAATATACATCTGCAGTTGTGATCCTAGACCTCAGAATCATATATAGTGTTGTCGACCAATTTTATGTCAATTAAAAAAAATAGAAAAACAACTGGAAATAATGGATCTAAAAAAATACCATAACTGTATTATAACAAATACAATAGAGGGCCTTCAGTCTAGATAAACAAAAGTAAAGAGAGAATTAGTGAACTTCAAATCTTAGTGGTGGAGTACACACAAAAGAGCAAAAGGGAAAAAAAGAATTTTAAAAATGAAAGCAGTGTGTTGTTTGGGATAACCAAAAGAGAAATGACAGGGGGAAAAAAAAATAAAGATATATAAACAGCCGAAGTACCCACTGATGGAAGACTGAATTTAGAAGATATGGGATAGCTATATGATAGAATATTATTCAGACATCAGGAAAGATGAAATACAACCGTTTACAGAAAAACAGAAGGTGTTTAAGTGAATAATACGTATTAAAGCAAGTCAAAATGACAAAGATTGATAAATACTGAACATTTACATAGTGGATGCTTTAACAAAGCAAAATATCCATAAAATCTAGTGGATATTAATAAATGAAAGTGTTTTCTGAGGTTAAAGAGTTGGGAAGAGGAAGAGGCAAGGTCAAAAGGATAAAAGAGATGGTGGTGGGGAAATATAAATTAATTTTAAAGTATTTCTTATACAGGTTAAACATTTCAAAGTATGAATGAAGGAAAGATCTACAGCAACTAATTTTTTTGTTGCGTGCTTGTCGATGAATCTTGGTAAGTCACTGTGTTCACTGACTTTTTTTTTTTTAAAGATTTATTTATTTATACATACAAGCTGGGGTACAGGCCAGACGCGTGGGGCGGCGAGAGGGCTCACCAGAGACAGAGTGGGGAGCAGAACAGGCAGATCAGAAGTACACTGCTGAGGGGAGCAGCGGGCGAGGCAGGAGAGGTCTGCCGCGCCATGTGGGATTCTCCCTGGCTGGGCATCGAACTCGCGTTGCTGCTGCCAACAGATCCACAGCGCAGCGCTCAGCCGCTGCGCCACCAGGGAGGCCCTCTCTGACTTTTTAAATAGCGATTACCATGTTTGTATTCACCTTCCACTGCTAACAGAGCCTCCAGTCCTGGAGTTATTTACTCATAATCATATTAAAACAATAGTGGACATTGTCAAGCACTTTCCATGTGTTAGGTGCATTATTAAATATTTTGCATTCAAAATTGCAGTGAATCCTCATAACATACCCTTTAAGGAATGTACTATTATTCCCTTTTTGTAGATAACAAAACTAATGAGTGGGGAGCATAAAACAATTGCCCAAACAGCTCCCATCATTAAAGATCAGCTTGGGTCTGAATCAAGGCCACCTTGACTCTGAGGAAGACCAGGAATTTAGCATAATGGCTACGGCCTCCACTTCCCCAGTATTTCTGAAAAACAGCTGGCACATTTCAGAACAAACTGACTCAAACCCTGTTAGTATGACTCTAACACTACATCAGTTTATCTCACACAGGGTGACCCAAGTTGTAAAACTTCTCTATACTAACAGGAGGTTAGTGGTCAAGTGCTTTTGATAAACAAAATAGTCCAAATCTCATTATCCCAATTGGTAAATTCCTGCCCCTTTTGTTAAACAAAAGTTGTCAAAACTCATTCAAGATCCCACCTGTGAGCCCTTGCCCCCTCAAACTAAGCAAGGGTTTTCTATCAGCAGCCTTAGGTTCCAAGGCAGGATTCTCTGAATCTGCCATACTCCCAAGTGTGTATTCTCATCTACACTAAAGCTTCACTTCTAACCCACCTATTCTGACTCCCACGTGAATGCTTTCCTGTGTAGACATAAAGAACCTTGGGGTCCCTCAGCACCCCTGGGCCATTTCAACTCCAAGGCTCACGGTCTTTGCTACAGTTTGATGATGTTTTAAAGGAGCCAGGGGGCTCTCGAAATCCCTCTTGGTTGTGGAATTCTAAGAATTGGTGGAGAGCCTAGATGCTATTAAAAAAGTGTTTTATGTGCGTCCTTTTATGGTTACATAAACATGCTGATAGTTATTTTTTCTTTCTGAAACATGGAAGCATAAGCACAAATCCTTAAGAAAGGATTTGCATTTGTAAATGGATTTGGAATAAATCGCACACGTGTGCATGAGAGAGAGAGACGGAGAGAGGGAGAGGAGAAAGAAAGAGAGAATGCGCGCGCCAGAGAGAGCCAATGACTTTTCTCCCATAATGAAGTAGAGCATATTTTCGTAGCCTGTCAATGTGGGCAACCTCAAGACTTGCTGTTACCAATAGATTGAAGAAATATCACATGACTTCTGAATTCAAGACTTCAGAGAGTCTGTACCTTCTGCTTTTGCCCTCCTAAGGCATCACTGATTGCGTGGAGCTGAGGATAGAATCCTTCAAGATGAAGGATTTAGTGCAGAGAGACTATGTGGGGAGAGAGAGTCAACGTTATATCTTTGCTGCCATTTGAACTAAGCCCCAACACTGGTTAGTGAGATCTCCCAACAGTTCCAACTGACACACCCAATGACTATGCCGAGTGAGCTCAGCTGACACAATGTGGAACAGAAAGTAGCTCTCCAGGCTGAGTGGTACCTACATTGCAAACCCACAGAATCATGAACTAATAAATTGTTGTTGTTTTAAGCCACTGAATTTTGGGGTGGTTTATTATACAGCAATAGTTAACTCTGAGGATGGTGAAAACATTCAGACCATCATAATAGACTACCAACATCACTAACTTTATAGTAAAACGATTTATATGATAAGCAGAAATAAAGTCTGTTCTCATTAGAAGACAATTTGATGATTTATTAATGATAAAGCTTCATTATTCCTAAGCAAATTTGAATTGTGATAAAAACTCAGCTGGGCAATGAATTATATATGATACTAAGGCAGAGCATTTACATTTATACTATCTTATATAGTCATTAAATAATACTCTTGAAAATAATTTGTGGTATGTTATTCCATTATCTAAGTAGAGAACACAAAAAAGGAACTGGCTTTTTACCAAAGGCATAAACTAAATGAGAAGTCACTACTAATACTTCTAGTTTTATAATTTGTATTCTTAGCCATAAATATGCATTTAATCAAGTAACTCATATAATTATGTATTTTTGTAAATTGATAGATCAGAAGCCTGCAGTTTTCATCTTCCTCTTCCATTATGTAGCTATTTCATTGTTTCTCAAAAGATAAATCACATTTTAAGTAATTCATTATATTATGAAAGCTACTTGTAAATAATTACACAAGTTTCAAATTATCCCCAGTATATCCACCTAGTCAAATTATACTTGACACAGCAATTTACTAAAATATATACAGTTTCTCTAATATACAGTTTCTCTTCTTTATAGGAAGTGATATGGATTGGAAAACATAAGTGTTTGTCCCTAAGTCAATATAGGGTCAATGATAAAACCTTAAAGAACCAAACTGACTGAATTACTTTTCCTCTGTTTCAAAGTATTCTGTCCTTTATTTCTTAGCAGAAAATGTACAAACAATATCAAAAAATAAAGGAGAAATAACATAAGTTATAAAGAGGATATCAAAAATATCAAAAGAAATATCAAAAGAAAGATATCAAAATAGTAATTGAATGCAATTTTATTACATAAAGGTCAAAAAACCTATTATTGTAGGAAATGTATAATTTTTAAAGCTTGTCTCTGATTTTGTCTGGAACTTCAACAGGGGGAAGAGACACTAGAAAAAAATAAAAGGACAAAAGCAAAAAGAAGCGACCAGGAAAAAAGGGAAAAGTTGGGAAAGAAATTTTCTGGTTATTGATGATAGTCAAAAATGATAAGCTAGCTATATTTAAACATTTATTCTGTCATAGAAATTGAACATATGAATGAGAAAGATTGATAAAAGAATTCAGAGATAATAAGCTTTAAGAGGGTTTCACCTGTAAGTTGGACAATTTCCAGAAAATATAGTATCAAGGATTAAGTTGCTACCAATCAAAGAAGAAAAATAGCATTTAATGGATAGTGCCTTCAGTAACATATCAAACCAAATCAATCATGGATTATAGATTTCGATAGACCCAACCTAAAGGAGTTTGAAAAGATCAGATTGAACTGCAAATTATTTAACTACCAACCAGAAGATGAAGTCCAAAATTCTTCGGGAGGTTATAATATAAACTCATACTCAGCAGTGCAAAACCCATAGTATCTGGTAATCAATAAAAACTTACTAGACCTAAGAAACACCAGGAAAATGTGACTCTGGACAGTATTAGTCAATTGACAGAGAAATGACAAAAGTGAAATAATTAGCAGACTTGAACATAAAATTAGGTATTATAATTATGCTCCAAAGTTCAGGTCTGTATTAGAAAATATGAACATAATGATGAAATATATGATGCTATAAAAATAATTTAAAACTCAAAAATAAAAATTTCACATGTTAAACACTGCAGAAGGACAGATCAGCCAGACTGACGATCTAACAGTTGAATCTTTCTCATTCAGAGAATGAGGGGAAAATATGCCAAATAATCTCAGTGTCCTACAGTATAATACAAGCAGACTAATATATGAATCATCAGAGTCTTATTTGAAAGAAAAGAAATGGAGAACAGACAATACATTCAAAATTAAGAAGTCTTGAAATTTTCTGGTTTTGAAAGTTATAAATATATTACAATAAAATTCCTGAAATCCAGGGAAAAAGAGAAAACCTTAATACATAGCAAAAGAAAAATAAAAGACATTACATATATAAAATAAATATAAATGACTTCAGAATTTACATTAGAAACTAAACAAACAGAAGTAAAATAGAATATATTTTTAAAATACTAAGAAAAGTTCTTTAAATATCTATAAATATCTAGAATTTTATACTCAAAAAATATCTTTTAAAAATGATGACAGAAAAAGCTATTCAGAGAAATAAAAAACAATCATTTGTTATTAATGCTATAAGTCATTTGACTTAAACGACATTAAGAGAAAACTCCATCCAACAGTGACAGAAAACCAATTCTCCTGAAATTGCTTTGAAATAGCAAGATAGATGATATGTTAGGATACAAAGTCATTTTCTAAGAATTAAAAAAATATGAAATTAAAAAAAATTAACATTTTCAAGTATCTTAAAATTAGAAACTGACTTTTATTGCATTAACCTTGGTTTACATCATTATTCGTGTTTTAGAAGTTTAGGATCACCCCTTCAGGTGTTGTTGCCACACCACATCCAACACTAAAGCACCATAGTCCAGCCCCATAGTCCTCTGTTCTTCCCACTTTGTTCTCTCTGCTCTCCCTTCCCATTTGGTAGTCACAGGGTATAATCAACTTTTAGAATCTGTTGTTTGCTTGGCTTTGTCTGATCTTTTGTTTGATATTTCTATATTCCACATATAAGTGACACCATTGGTACTTATCTTTCTCTTCTGACTTATTTTGCTTAGCATAATTTCCAAAAGTTCCATCCATGTTGCTGTGAATGAGTTTATCTGTTTTGGGACTCTCAGGTTCTTGCCATAGTTTGGCTATTGTAAACAGTGTTGCAGGGAACACTGGGGTGCAGTTGTGTTTCTAAATAATCCATAATTCAAAATGAAAACAAAAAGGAACTTAAAAAATATTTTAACTCAATTAAATTAAGAATAATAGCAAAATGGGTAGGTTTCATCTAAGTTATTTTAGAAATAAATGTATAACTGTAAATGCTTATTTTAGTATCACTAATATGGGGAATACAAAGTAACTAAACAAAGAGCCAGATTAGTACAAGCTTAAAAACTATCCCTTGATAGCTGACTACAGAACTGAAGCACTAGGCAGATGAATTCTCAGTCTTCCTCTGCTTGCCCAGTAACTGGTGAAATGTAACTTCTCTGAATGAACTTCAGTGATTTTATTTCTTAAATGGGAATATAAGCACTTCTCATGAGATGGTTCTGAGCATGAAATAAAGCAATGAACCTTTAACCTAATGATAAGTAGCATGTGCTTCCTCTTGCTTGAGGTTTGCAGAGCTTGTCCAGTTCTATTAGAAGAATCATTCTCAGCTCCAGTGACAGTAAGAAAGTAGCCTGTTCTTGTGCAGCTGAAATAACTTGCACATTTTATCAGTTTATTTCTGAAGAGTTTGACAGGCTTTACGACTTTTTTAAATAAACAAATGACAGCAACAAAGAAATAGTTAACAGGCAGCAGACACAGCTTCCAGGGGGAAGAAGGAGTACCAGAAAAGGTGATGCAATTTCATGAAATACACACACGCTCTGGTGGGGTACCAACATTTGATCTATCAGCTTTTATCATTTATTCTTGCACAATGTTCTATTTCTGTGTTTGTTCAGAATGATTAAGCCTTTTTTAATAAAAGAGAATCTTTTTGTGGAGGAATATGTGTAAGAAAAAAAAATACATATTTTTATCTACCCTCATCACTAATAATGTGACTATATTAATGTAATTAATTTGAGGAAATAACTCCAGAGTTTCTGACAATGAGAAAATGTTAGTTTTCAGGAGTTCACCCTCTGAGTCAGAAGTTGGTACTCTTTTTAAAAAACTACAGCCTTAATCTTGATAAACATTATAATGTGACCACTATTTATGTTTATAATGTGACCACTATTTATATTTAAAGAGATGATGCTAAGTGAGTCATTTTTCGCCCTGATTAGTGTATGCCATAATAAGTACATCAAACATTCTTCTGAAATTAGCACTACAAAATTTCAACTTTCTGTTAAAATGGTAGCTTAATTAGAATCTCTCTTAGTACCATTTCTAGGGAACTGCTTATTAGCAATAATGACTACGTTGTTTATAAATTTGATATCAGTTTATTAGGAAAATGGGGTCCAAGTCATTTACAATCAATAACAACTTAAACATCTTTTCAAATTAAAAAAAAATGAACACTTTGTTTTTAAAGTTAATATTAAAAGATAGTTGAAGTTCCTTCAAAATTTTTAAGAGCAATATTTTAAATTTTTTAAGTTAGCATTTTCTGAATGTTTTTGTTAACAAAAATACCATTGTAATTTGCCAGTAAGTATATAAAGGGTTTTAAAACTTGGAATATCTTTAAATTGTTCAATGCTGAGAAATATGAATGAAAAATAATTATTTTTAATGATTCAAACTACCTTTATAGATATATTTTCAAAGGAAAAATGTTGGGAAAAAAGAAAGAAAATGCATGAAGGAAACTAGAATAAAGATGGTTTGTTTGATGCTGTTGACTTTAAAGACTTATAGATCTCTACTAATGTCAAAGTGTGCATCACATACCTGTTATGAAGTGTTTTACATGTGTCTGTGTGCTAACAAAAATGCACGCAGAGCAGGGTCAAGGTAAAATTGGAAAGGATGCAAAGTTTGTGTTACCCAGATTCTTTGTCTACTCTCCTTTAACGCAGGCTAGGGGATATATCATTTTTTTAATTGCAAATTTAGTTTTGTATGGACATGAAAAGAATGATTGTTAATGGGAAAATATTAACGTCTCTTTTAGTGTGAAGGTCTCTGTGATGGTGATCTCCCAGTTATTCACCATTGAGGAGTTACTGGTTTCACCAATAAAGTAAGTTAACCTTAATTAATTTTTTTTTCCTAACCAAGAATATCCATTTTCTCTGCCATTAAGGATGTAATGGAGTATATGGAATCTTAAAAAACAAAACTTACAGAAACAGAGAGTAGAATGGTATTTGCAAGGAATTGCAGAAAAAGGAACTTCTGTGAAACAGTACAAATCCACTGTTATAAGACAAACAGGTTAGGGGATCTAAGGTACAACATGGTGGCCACAGTTAATAATGCTGAATTGTGTGCAGCACCGAGAGATCTTAAATGTTCTTGCCGGGTAAACATTTCATGATTTTTTCATCTATCAAATCATCATTTTGTACATTTTAAGCTTATAATTGTCATATATCAATTTTGGCTTCTCCAAGTATTCTCTAGTGATAGTATAAAAATTCTCTATAAACATATAGTTCTGTCATAGAATCTACTTTGAACAAAAATATTTTTTTATGGCCAGAATCAGTAAAGCTTCTGCTAACAGGTCACCTGGGCTCATCCTGACTTATATTTCTCTTGAAGACTGTACAACTGGGCCACTGTGGTGTCTTGGCAGGTTATGATGTGGTCTTGCAACAGGGTGATCCCCCAGGAAAAGGGAGGTTCCAGGTTTCCTGCTGTACCCAAGGAACGGTGGAGCTAAGCAAAGAAGGGAGGAGAAACTGGAGAGGAGACTGGAGAAGGAAGGAACAAGAATAGAGAACACAGAGACCTGGAGGAGAAATATGGAGTAGGGAGACATGTGAAGAAGCAGTGGAGGCTTCTAGATCTTAAACTGGTCAAAAACTGATGTGGGTGAAAGTCCCATAGGGAGGTTAGTCAAGACAGCTTTTATCTTGACTTTGACTTTGCTCCTTCTGTCAGAGAAATGCTGGATCTCTTCTGCCCATTTCCCATGGGTCCACCAGGAGGTGCCTTAGACTTGTGGCATGCTTTCAGGCCTCAGTGGCCCTGCTTTGGGACAACCCTGTTTGGCTGGGCATTTACCTAGCAAGGCATGGGTAACTTTGGGTGCTTGATTTGGAAAATATATTTTTTGTCTTTGTTGCACACTAACTCCTTTCCATTAAAGGTCTTATGCATTAGAGCGTATTGTCTTGATGTGGGCAGATGGCAGAACCTATATAGAGCAGGTAGTTTTGGAGTTTCTGGGGTGTCCCTCTCCCTTCCCTGTAACAATCTCTTATTCTGACTGAAGCTGAATCCCCTTAAATATGCTGACCATCCACTTTACCAGGTTTAAAAATGTTATAAAACTACCTGGTACATTGATTATTGCAAAGATTCAAGATAAATCACTAGCAACATTGTACACCAATGTTTACCTCAATAAAAATAGATAATATTATTAACAAACATTTAATAATCTATGCTTAATAAAATGTTTATGAAATTTGCATGTGCACTTCAGCTTTTTACTGTTCACCTACAATTTTTTCTTATGGCCCATTTTGTTATGTCAACTTCAGAACAATGCCAAAAACACTAGATGACATATTGTCATCTTTTTGATAATGAGTACTATGATACTTTTATTTATATTTTATATCTTTGGATGTCATACAGGCAGATTAAAATCACTTAACACTTTTCATTGAAAATTAATTGTATCTTCTTTCATTATCTCACTCAGTGTTGTAATACATAAAAATGTTTATAGTCTATGTACACATGTCTCCAACACTTCATCTCCACCACCATTTACAGAGAAAGAATAGGGTTTATAAATAACCCAAATATGGTCATTTTCCAAAATTTTTTCCCCAAAAATCATGGTGTTGCATAGTCAATGATTAAATTGAAATTATTTCATTTCTTATTAGATAGTGGGCATTTATTTTTCTTTCCTCTCCAGTGCCTATTATATTAGAAGTAATCTTGTCTTGCCTGGTAATTCTGCAGTTAAAGCTGATGGATTCAGTACAGATTGTCCAAGTCATTTTGTCTTTACTTACAAAGGAAACCTACTGGGTGATGGAATGACACTTTATAACACTAACAGTGCACTTCATTTGTAGTTATTAAACACTCAGCAGGCTTCTCACCACGCTGACATTTGTTCTCCAGTCAAAGCTTCTGTTTGACATGGTCCCACTGTGTAAGGTCCCATTTGCTGAAAATGGGAATTCAGCTTGGATAATTAATAAATGCCACAATGCTCTCAAACAAATGTATAACTTGATGTATGAGAAATAAAATGCACAATCCAAGAGCAAACGACACAAGTGCTTTAGCTTGGCATTTTAAAGTTGGTAAAGACTAAAGTGGACATCTGACTCTGTCCATTTCTCAGTACAAAAGATTATTCTGAAAGATCCCTAATAGATGGTCAGGTGGTATGAGTTTGGATTGGCTTATCAAGAGACACAACCTCACAGATCACTGGACTGCCAATTTTACATTGATGATAAAAGTTCTATTGCTAACTTGTTACATGACTTTGGACATATTTCTTGACCACTTTAAGCCTCTATTTTACATATGTGAAATGGGCATAACAATGTTATCAGACTTTCCCAAAATCTAGTCAGCAAACCCATAATAGGCAAGGAGCTTATTTTAGGAGACATATTTATAAATTTTTAAAAATTCTATAATTGTTAGGTAAATTGGGTTTAGAAAGAAAATAAAATGAGCCACATCATACTCTTTCTGAAGAGGAGGCCAAAGTAAGTAGGGATATTAGATCTTCATGAATTAAAAAATGCATATTTAGGGCCTCCCTGGTGGTTCAGCAGTTAAGAGCTGCCTTGTGGAGCTGCCAGCAGCTGCGAAGCGAGGTCGACGCCCAGCCAGGGAGATTCCCACATGGCGTGGCAGACCCTTCCTGCCTCTCCCGCTGCTCCCCTCAGCAGTGTATTTCCATCGATCTGCCCGTGCTGCTCCCCACTCTGTTTCTGGTGAACCCTCTTGCCGCCCCATGCCTCTGGTCTGTATCCCAGCTTGTATGTGTAAATAAATAAATCCTTAGAAAATGCATATTTAGTAAATATTAATAGAGGTGATCTAAAATAATACAAAATCACATTTATACAAAATATTTATTATAAATCACTTGGAAAATTGTTTTTATTAATGAAGTACCATATGATGTCACTTATATGTAGAATATATAGAAACCAAACAAAGTGTCCAAGACAAACTGAAAAATTAATTCTTGAAAACTAGCCATAAATCTGATGCATCCAGGAAGGGAGGGGAGAAAGGGAAGGAAAGAGGGAAGAATGAGAAGTGGGGGAGAACACACCAGACTCTGGTGGATGGCTCTGAGTGCTTTTTGGTGGTGGGAAAGCTGTGATGACCAGCTAAGGGGAGAAATACTATGTTTTTAATATATTAGCAAAGATGTAAACAATGGTACTTCAGTATTAAAAGGAGGCAGAAAAAAAATCAATGTCAGAATGATGCCATAAGATAGATTTAACCATTCATTGCTGGCTTGAAAGATGAGAGGGGACTATACTTCAAGGAAATCAGACACCTGTTAGAAGTTGGAGAGACACAAGAGCAGGAACAATCGCCTTCAGGAAGAATATGGCCCTGCTGGTACCTTGATTTTAACCCAGTAAGGTCCATGTCAGATGTCTTAACTCCAGAACTGTAGAATAAATACATGTTGCTTGAAGCCAATAAAATTGTAGTAATTTTATGGATTCATTTATTTTCTTATTCATTAATGAAATCTTGAAGTTCCTATAATATGCCAGGAACTGTTCTGGTTCCTTGGGATGCAGCAGTGAACAAATATTTATTTATTCTTGAGATTACATTTTTGGATGGGAGAAAGGGTAATCTGAAGCCAGGTGGTCAATTTCCAGAAGATCCAGGCTATGTTACCTTATCTTAAGATAAATGTCGGAATGAACGTTGCTTAGATCTAAAACTTAGATGTTGTATTTAAGAATGAATATATTTTTGGTAGTAGAAAACAATTTCATATTTTATTAAAATACACTTATAATCCCCTATTATTACATATTCAGAAATATAATTCAAATGGTATATCAAACTCCTGCTTAAAGCACTAATTTTTATTTACTTCTTTGCTTATGCTAAAGCAGTTTCCAGAGGTATAAAGAAAATATTTTTTAAAAATATTTATTCATTTATGCATACAAGCTGGGGTACAGGCCAGAGGCGTGGGGCGGTGAGAAGGTTCACCAGAGACAGAGCGGGGAGCAGGACAGGCAGATTGACGGAAATACACTGCTGAGAGGAGCAGCGGGCAAGGCAGAATACATTCATTTCAAATATACAATGACAGGGCATCTAAACCAAGATTTTATGAAGATAAAAAATAGCAGAATTTAAAAATATAAAACATGTATATTCATATTATAATGAAACAAGAATCCTGAGTTTGTTTCTTAAATAACAGTGAAACACATCTTGTTGATAAATTTGGTGAGCTTATTGTATTTAGGTATTTAAAAGTGTAACGAAATTTTATCCTGAGGTGGTTATCTTACAGGCCTTACTCCTAGATATTTTGCAGACTTCATAAATCAGAGGAATTCAATTTTTACTACACCTAATTTTCTATGGATATACCATTTATTTTCATGTGGCATGAAAATTGCTGCGTGTTTGAAAAACTTACACCATTCAATAAGTGGAAATACACTTTAAGGAAAGAGGAGAAGCTCTGATGGAAGATATATTCATGAAAAACATGGAATAGTACAAGTCATAAACAACTGCAAATATTTGAGAATTTTCTCTGAGTTCACAAAAATTTATAGTCACTTGAAAATAATCAATTCATTTTATTGAGTCCTTCACAGTCAATTCAAAGTTTCTGACTGAAACAGAAAAAAGAGAATGGAATAATAAATGTAGGAGTCTCTTTTTGATTATTTTCCCCTTTAGAGGTCAGTTGTTTAAAACTGAAAAAAAAAATGAATACATTTACACAATATTAGTAATCAAAATTTAACAAAGTGAAAAATATACTTCATGAAATACTCTTTAAATAGGTGTCTGACAGTTAGATGATTTATAAACTTTTATAGTGATTTTCTTTTTAATTCCAAAGGGTTTCTTTTTTCTTATTATTTGCGGTGTATATTTAATGAGCTTTGATTATGCTTCAACTTCTGTGAAAGACATAAGAGAACAAGAGGGCAGGGCAGTCGTTGCAATCTCTATACTTTGGGAATTTAGTCTAATACAGATTCAAACAGGTTGTGGGGGAGGGGTGAAGAGATTTGGGAATTTGCCTCCCACGCCCCAATCTCCTATAACAAAAAAGTTGCCAATCCATAGTGCCAACTCTGAGTAGAATAATACCAAACTGAAAGTCAGAGTTAGATTTAAGAATAGAAAATTACCTTTGATATTACCAGTCCAAGAATATCACTCAATAATTTGTTTTCATTTAAATGTACCTAGTTATATGTATTAATCATTTTAATTATGCAGAAAAGATGATGGATATTAGATTAAGACACCTTGATTCAATCATTATTTCTTGCATCACTCATTTTCCTCTTTTGTATCACTGGGAAAACAGATAAAGCTAAGTTTTTTTTCTGAGATTGTAATGGAGCTAAAATATATAGTGTGCTGGATGAGTGGAAGACATCCAATAAATCTCAGTTGAATTACATTTTAGTTTGAGTTCTGCCTGAAGCAGAGCCTGAGGCATGCTCTTGGTTGCTGAGTTGTAGGATATATTGGCATACTTGGGAAGTAAACCCTGGAGGCAGGAAGGAGACAGCTTCATAAGTGAGTCAAAGGAGGAGGAAACACCAACAACAAGAAAACTCATTATTGAGTTTGCTGAGATCACCTCTGTGAGAGAGACTATTCTAATGGTACCTTCTGAGAGTCCATAGAATACTTTACAGAGCTGTACACCTTGGGGGAAGAAAGAGGGAGACAGAGACATTTATATCCAGAATACCATTCATCTTCCTTTGAGCATTTCCCCTGGGGGGTTAGTTCCCAGACAATTCAGACTTCTTTGCACAAAAGCTTTATATAAAGCTGGAGGAGTTCTCAGCTGTGCAGAAGGGCTCAGTCAGAAAGCTGTGCTGCCTGTGCTGCAAGTGGGGTGCTAGCATGGAGGGGTAAGTCAACTTCATGGAATGGTTCCCACAGAAATCAGTAGTGAGCTAAGAAAATATAGCAAGGGCAGCAGTTGCCTTTACTATACCTTTTTATTTTTAGTCAAATAAAATATGATAATCACTTTAATAATGTATATAAAACACTGAAAATGTAAAATAAAAAGTCTCATTAATAAAGATTTGTGATTAACCTTATGTTAACCTATGAACAATCCTATAAGAATATTAATCACAAAATTTGAGACTCCTAATTTTTTTCTGATGAATGATTGAAACTCAATAATCAAATAGAAACACATAAACACAAATGTAATAAATAATAGATAATTAACAGAAATAATTATTAAAAATGGGCTTAATTCAGCTCTTAATAAGTGATAGTATAGAAAGATGATATATTTTGAAGCAGTAAACAGAGATCTCATATTGTCTCTGATTGAGTCAGGAAAAAGTGTTAATTAACTTGAGCTTATTTCCTTACCATCAATGGTGTATGTTAAGATACTAAGACAAACGATGATTAAGAATGAATAATTGTCAAGAAAATGAAGGGCCTTATGCTACTACAGGGCAGGGTGTGGGTACCTTGGGGCCCCTGAACTGCCTGCTCTAAATAGGTTTTGCCATCCACTACATCAAGACAAAAACATACTCTAATGCCTAAGACTTTCAATAGAGAATAACTTTAATGCAATTAATGTGCAATACAGAGAAGAGAAGGGAAATACTAGATAAATAGTTTCCATATGAAATACCCCAAATTAGCCATCTTCTCATGGGTAAATGCCCAGCCAAACCGGGTTGGCTCAAAGCAGGACTGCTGAGGCCTAAAAGCTTGCCACAAGTCTAATGCACCTTGTGGGGACCTGTAGGAAAGGGACAGAAGGAGCCCAACAAATCTGGGGGAAAAAAAGCAAAATTAAAATCAAGATAAAAGCTGCCATTGTCAATCTCTCCACTATCTCTCACCCAAGTTGTTTCAAGGGTCTCCTTCCCTGTTCCCTTAGTCTCTCATACAAGTCCAAGGCCAAGAAGCAGGCACAGTTTCCTCACGTCTCCCCTTTCCATGTGCCTCCTCCATGTCCTCCCTTCCTTCCTCCCTCCCTCCCTCCCTCCCTCCCTCCTTCCTCCTTCCTTCCTTCCTTCCTTCCTTCTTCCTTCCTTCCTTCCTTCCTTCCCCCTGTCTTCTCTCACTTCTCCTCTCTGCTCAACTTCGCAGGGAACATGCAACCCTCCCCTTTCCCTGAGCATTACCCTGTTACAAGACTCTTAGAAGCTAACAAGTTTGCCTGTCACGGGCCTATGAATGATGGTAAAAGACAAATGACATCTGGTTTAGAGATGAAAGACTGTGTTATTACTTAGAGATGCAGCAGTAGACAGAGTATCGGTCTTTCCTAACATTTCCCAGAGATAATACCAGCACCCGTGTTGGGTTGTATTATAAGAAGGAGAAACTTGAATTTAGGGAATCCAAATTATTTTGGGCAGTGAGAAGGCTTGACCTTTGTTCCCAAAGGAAACACTGTCTTTATCTTAAAAAACTGCAAGGTAACCTGCCCTTTGCTATAAACGTGAGCATTATCTATCATCCATGGCAATTCACCATACAAGCATCTTAAAGTATAACCAAAGGTGATGTGTACTTAGTACTTTGCACAAAAGGTATGTGGAAACACAAGACATCCATGGAGAATTGTCTCCAGAGTAGCTACACAACATATAATTAATTCTTTTTTTAAAAAAGTACAATGGTGCTTCAACATGAGAATACAGTTAAATGCACCTTAGTACATATTAAATTTTATACCAGGGATTATTTGAAAAATTAAGAAACACATTAGGCAATAAATTATTAAATATTTAATATAAATGATAACTGGTGAAAATGTTGGAAGTTAGTTACTGATACAACCAATAAATTTAGTGGTGGGTTTCAAAATTTAATTTAATTTTGCTAGTCAGTTAGAGCTTTTTAAAGCTGTAACACAAAAAAAAGTTTAAAATTGAGAAGTAAAACAGTGATTTACAGTGAGAGTAAACAGTTGTCTCATGAAAACCAATGGGAAAGTCTGCAGTATTGAAATAAAACAAGGAAATAAAAATCATTCTCCAGAATTTCTCTTTTTGTTTCTCAGTTTTGTTCTTCCATGGGTGACAGTTTCATAGTATCATTATTCTCTTACTCTGAAGGCATAAATTCTCTGTTTTTCTATTCTACATATGAGATGCAAGCATCACATCACAATGTACAGTTAATATAACCCAAAGAGAGAGAGAGAATTTCCCTCCATGTCAAAAATCCAGGTAACTAGAGTAATAAATGGTTTAACCCCTTCTGTGATAATCAGTTTTGCAGCCTTTAGGGATATGGCACGTGGTAGGATGTGATGCAATTTAAATGATTCAAACTGTTTCAAGATACTTTTGGTGGGTAGGGAAGAAGAAAAGAACAAAAGGCAGTTGTCAGAATGTAGCATCAGCCAAGTCTATCAATTACCTCTCACATACTTTCATTGTTCCTTTTAATATATAATTTCCTTTAAACTTTAGATATAGAAAATAAAAACACCCTTTACCTTACAAATAGAGACTTTTTTTAAAAATCAGTGATTGTATCTCTGCTGTTTTAAGTGATATCCCCTGGCAGGAAAGTTCAGCTGTCATTCTAATTAGCACACTTAATTTCTTATGACTTAGAGAATGAATCATTAGCAATAACATCTAAAATGTAGGAAGCATTTATCAGTTTACAAAGACATATTTTAGTAATTGCAATGTGTGTTTGTTCAACCTTGGTGAGGATTAATCAATGTGAGGATCTGATAAAACCAAAACAAAAAAAATATGAACATAAAAGTGTGTTGCATAATATGAGATTTACAGATGAAGGAAAATTAGGTAAGTGCAGGAGAAATGCCCTTATAAGGCATAATTTTGATTTTCTATTTCTGCTTTGCTTTTTAATTTCATCTCATGTGAGCATTGGTCCATTCAAATTCCTGATGATATTTTGATTACTTTAAGAATTAAGAATCTGTCCCATGGATTAGTGGCTTGGAAAAAACACTATTGGTTGGAAAAACACTCAAACAAGCAAATCTAACAGCATGGCACACATATGAATGCGCACATGCATGCATCCCAGTACTTTATTCCACTCTATTAAACAGATCCACATATCCACATAATTGTTTTCTCTTTACTTGGATATGCATCCCATCATCCAAAGAAAATACTTTACCAATGTATGCCTTATTTGGCATTTACATACTAAAATGAATATGAAGTCAAACAATGGCTTTAAGAAATGCAAAATTTGGGGATAATTTTCTTGGAAATAACAATGAATATGACTATATCACATGTTGTTTTCTAAATGTTTTTATTCCAACTAAAGAGGGTCCATTGACTACACAGGACCAGAGCCATATGGGACAAAAAGATCTGGCATAATGCATAAAATTTATATAGTGGATTTCATACTTAATCACCACATAACTGGTAACTTAAGATAGAAAGGCATTTATAATGAAAATGGAGAGGGGACATAGGAAAAGCCATAGAAACAACATTTAAGAATTAGTGCGAATGTAACCTGGCTGGGTCCAAAGTCCGGTAAATGTGGTGCCACCTGGAGGGGTTTGCTGAGGAGAATGAATAGCCCCAGGGAAAATGCTAAGTTTGCAGTTTGGGGGGTGGAAAGTCTGAGGAGATATAAAAGGGACCAAAGGAGAAGGGGAATTCAGTCACCATGATGTAGGAAAAGAAGAAGCAGTTGCCATGCTGAAGGAAGCAGTCGCCATGATGTAGGAAAAGAAGTAGCTGGAAATGTAGCCGCCAAGATTGAGAGTTTGGAAATCAGATGCCAGAGGTTTTTGAGGCACCAGGATATAGAATTTTGGATTGAGCATTTTTGGAATCTTCGGTGACTTTGGGGCCAGCAACTTTGCAAGTAGCCAAGCGACGGAAACTGCTCCCAGTTTTGTCTTTACTGAAGCTGAAGGAAGAAGGCAGAGTCCCGAAGCAGGCGCCTTCCTAAAATGCGTGAGTGCAGTCTGTTGGGCCATATGGCCTCTGTAGTTGCTGTTTGCAGTGTTGTTGGCCTGGTGCTGTGCTGGGGCACCATGGCAGTTTCGGAAGTATCCCCAGTTGTGCATTGTGTTGTCCTCGTTAGTTGGAACCTGGCCTACACTCTGGCTGTTGCGCATCTACAGAAGAAGGAAGATGCCATTTTGGAAACGTGGCCTTTTGTTTGGAAGAGGAGCTCCACATCAGCAGGGGTGGGAAGACGCCACCTTTGTTACTTTTCTGGGACTTAAAGGACTGGACATTGCTTTAAATAATGTAAATGGCCATATGTTGACCTTAGTAATTCTTTGTTTTTTTCCTGTTTGTTAAATAAATCCCATTGTTATTGTTCCCTAAGTCTGAGTAGTCTTGCAATTGTGCGCGGGTGCAGAACCAAGATAGTGACCGGTAAGCAATTTGGGCACTGCCTTTGGCAACTTTGAAGCCCCATTTTGCCCGGTATCAATAATACTAAAAGAAATCATCAATCAAAAGACAAAATAGCAGCATGGTTGAATAAACAGGTGGAAAGTTGATGGGGTAAAGATTAGTCACAGAAAAGACATTTTCAAGGTTTGGCACTAACTTCAAGTAGAATGTAAAGTGAAAAGGGAGTGATAGAGGATTATAGTCTGCCTTAACAAGTTGCTTTGCAGGATTTAGAAGACGTTGTATAAACAAGTTAGTGATCACTAAGGAATCACTCTCTTAGAGCTCAGAAGTAAAATCCTCTGTGATGCTTGATTCTTCCAGCATTATTAATTGAAATGAACTGAGTAGCAGTAATGGACCACAAAATATACAAATACTAGAAATGAAAATGAAATTTAAAGAGATGATTTCTGGTCTCATTGTCTTACTTTCTCTACAAAATTCGTTATCTGTACCCCCCCGAAAAAAGTCATGAATGTAGCTTATGTATTGTTCAGTGATTGTTTCACACTTTAGGTATCTAGCTGCAAATATATCATAGCTTCTTAATTCTTCACCTGTTGATATATATGTACCCCCAAATCAATTGAAAGCCTGGCATGTGTTAGGTACAGATAGAATTTCTTCAAATTTAGGATATTTCTACATCTGAGGCAGAAGAACCAGGGCAAAATGACTTTGTTGATACTGGCAATTGTATAATGAGAAGTGTGCACCTAAGTCTAGTGAGCACCCCTAAATAAATTAAAGGGGATAAATTAAAATTATACAAACATAACCCTTGTCCCACTCACAGTATGGCAATATAAATAATATAGACAAGTAAAACAAAATACAGTAAAACACAGAACTATAATGGGGGTGATAGGATTCTGAGAGAAGACACAGAAGTGATATTTGGATAAAGAGGTGGGTTGCCAGTTTGGGAGTTGGTCTAAGGAAGGTATATTTTGGATGTAGTAGTTAAAATAAGACTTAAAGCATAACTAGGAATTAGACAAGTGGATGGAGTGCATGTTTATATGTGTGTGTTCACATGTATTGGGTGTAGAAAATGGAGTTTGAAAAGAGGCTACAATAAACTAAAAGACTCTTCACTGAAACAAGTAAATGAAAGAATAAAGCACATTCAGAGATACTAGTTCAGTTTAGCTAAAACAAATAATCTGAGAAGAATGAGCCAGACCATCTTCAGGAAAAGGTTTAAAAAGTTTAGTAGTTTATTCAAAATTTTGCCCTAAGGACAACTGTCATGTACTATCCACCTTAAATTTACACAATGTTATAAGTCAATTATATCTGAATAAAGCCCAGGGTGTGGGGACCAGAGGGCAGAATGTTATAGGTCAATTATAGCTGAGTAAATCTCAGGGTATGAAGGCCAGAGGGCAGAAAGAGAAAGAAACAAGCAAAACAATAAGAACTAAGACTTACATGTTTCAAAAAAGAGCTCATGTAAATGCTGAGATTTTGTGTTAGATGTTTTCTGTTATAAATTATATTTGCTCCTGAAAACTGAAATGTGAATGTATCTATTGAAAGGAGAGAAGAAGTTCATGAATTCTGTGAGTGGGGGAAGGTAAAGATTTAACATAACTTCTTTAGAAAGTTATATAATACAAAGAATGAGAGTCCTGTAAAGGTAGGAGACTGTGAGTATGGAGGACACCAACCTAAGCTTCCTTTAGGTTCAGAGAACCAACAAAAAATGTTTTTGTCAAAATTGGAGTTTGATCAATGAGTAGATAAGAAATCAAAGGAACAATAAAACTAAAAAATATTAGAATAAGTAGGTGAATACATCAAGGGCTCAAATATAAACCTTCTTTATTCTAAAATGCACTTAAAGCCTAGAATGGTTTTAATCATCACTGCACAGAGGTGTTATTAGGAGTAGATGATACAGCTGTTTGTGTAATATCCGCATACTACTAGAGAGAAAGCATTCACAGATAAGAGTAACAATTCCATCCTTTCTTCCTTTAGCATTATGTAAAAATATCCAGGGGATGACAGCAGATCTTTCAAATTATGATACTGAAAAAAGGAAACAGAATAAACTTGAGAATGACTTTTTGGACTATACCATTACTCTAAAATTTTATTCATACATTATATAATATGAATGGTGCATATATAGAAGGGAGAGTCTCCCATTGAGGTAAATATAAGGATGAGAAGAAAATAGTTATAGATGATGAGACCCAACACTTTTCTTACATTGTAAAATATAACATTGCTTAGAGTTTGTAATGAGGCTTTGGAGAACAGTCTATAATAAAAAGTCTCTTAGGGCTTTGAATAAAATAAGATTATTTCATTGCTTGAAATACACATTTGGAACTTCTACTGACAGAAAAGGGGGAAAAAAGCCCATGGAACTGAAGTTTTCCCAGTGGAAATTAAAGAATATTTAACTCCACAAAGGAATAGAATTTCAATAACAGATCCCTTTCAGTCACTGCACTGGAAGCATACATTTATAAATTTTACATAGCCAGGATACTGTTTAATATGCTTAAGCTATTCTCTTATGCTAATTTTACTGTCAGTATTTTCCACTTATCTGTGCACCATTACCTTGTTAATGGTAAACCTTTTTTTTTCATTACACAGACCTGGCATATTCACCCAGTGTTTTGGAATTCTTTCAGGCTCTGAGAGTTTTGAAAAGCTATCTTATCTCTGGAATTCCATGGAGATGCCTGATACCTTTTTGGCACACAACCAGAATAATGCTTACGAGACCATCTCTTCCTAATGTGGTGGATCCTGTCACAGTAATATAATTTCATGATTGAAATGATAGATAGGCCTTTACTGCATTCAGGAAAGTCAAGCTGAACGCGTGATGCTAGTTTCAAAAGTTTAAAAGCCTATTCGACTCACAAAACAAATCCAGCCTTTATTTCTAAAATACAAAGCAAAAGTACCGTGAAATAAAATGGATCACTATAATTGTATTTTTCTATGGATATCATTTACTGACATCATTTCATTCAAATTAGTTTGCTCCTCAATCTACTAAATTCCATAACCTGGAAGTTCATCCCTTTGGGCCACTATGAAGTAAACAAGACACATGTAGCTTATCTAAACCTAATCTTTTTTCAGCCACAAGCCTTGACTTAATTTTTGTTGACTAGTCAATTTCAAGATTACAATGGCTATTCCCATACAGAAATTTCACATTCCATTCTGAAACCACAGTCCTGTGGGACAAACCTTGGGGCACTATGGGCATGATGACGGGCTTTGCTGAGGCCCACTGGCTGGGCTGCGCCCTCCAGGTGAGTGGCAATGGTGCTTTCCCACTTGATGCCCTAGCCTGTGTGGCGGTAGCTGGTGTCCCCTTCTCTAAAAGCAGCAGTGGCAGTGGCAGTTTCCCACCTGCTGCAGGAGCATGCTGCCTCCCGGAGCCCCTCCCCAAGAGCAGGCACACACTTCTGATCGTCCAGCATTACCTTTGGTGCTGCTGTCACCTTGGTAGGGTCCAGCATCCAGTGCTGTCCATCCCAACCTCAGGTATAGGGTCACAAATTCAGATGTACATTATCACCGCAACTACCACCAAGAACACCAGTAATTCTGCACCATAGTCAGTTGTACTCCCTCTGCACTTTGCTCTTCTCCCTATTCTCCCACCCTACCTCTGGGAGTCTCAATTCTATAGTCAAATTTATAGTTTGTTATTCGTGATTCATCTTTTTCCTTCTGACTTATTTCACTTAGCATAATTTCCTCCAATTTCACCCATGCCATTGAAAATTGCAAGAGTTTAACATTTTACATAGCTGAGTAGTACTCCATTTTGTGTGTGTGTATTAATATGTACTACTTCTTCCTAATCCACTTATCTGTCCTTGGGTACTCAGGTTGTTTCCATAGCTTGGCTATTGTAAATGATCCCCCAGCTAATTTTAAAAGACACATACTCATTTTCATAAAGCACTTTTTGCATTAGATTCTTGTAGTTATTTTAATAATTCTAAAGAGTAAAAAAACATACAATTATTTTATATTTGAAAAGTCTTCATAAATTTTCTTGTAACAAGATTGCATACTAAAATATTAATTATTGTGCATTACTTTTAGCTCTTGTTTGTATATAATTCTTGTGGTACAGTTTATTTTCAATTTTAACTACATGTTGAACCACCCAAGGAGATTTTTAAAAATATAAATTACTAGACTACATGCCACAGCAATTGACTATGATGCATGGACTTGTGTGTGGACATTAGTAATTTTAAATTCCAGTTGACTAAAATGTATAGCCAGGTCTGAAAACCACATTTTTAGTCAGTCAGAAGTATTCATATTTCTTTGGGGAAATTTAGGTTTGTTATAAGAGATCTGCAATAACATAACAGAAATAATGAAATCAAACTTTTGATTTCCAAGAGCTGGTTGTGCTGAGAGAAGAAAGGTCTCCAAGTAATCAAAATGGAAGACTCTGAGGGAATTTAGGCAACACTTTATATTGCAACACTTTGTAAGGTATAAAAGGAAGATCAGATTATCCAACTCTCTGGGAACTCTCCATGGCTGAAAAGTTGGAGAAGAGAGGAACATGACTTTGAAGCAGATCTGAGACTCCTGAGAGAAAGTGATGACATTTGTCGATAGAAGAAGAATATTAGTACCTGAAAACTGGCAGAACCATACCTGAACCAGGATACCTGTCAAAGTTATTTATTTTAAAACACTCATTGTTTAACTGCACAATTTGTCAGCAGAGCTGGAGTCTCCTTAGCTGAACTCATCTCCTGGTTGGCCATTGCTGAGAGCCCTCTACCTACAGCTACCCACGTAGTGTCTGCGTGAACAAGGAGTGTTATCATCTCAAGCAGCTAGACTTTTCTGTGATCTATTTCTAATGTCCCAAGTTGAAGGACCGCTTTTCAGAGTTCCAGCACATGCATAATTGTCTCCAGCAGAAAATGACATGCTTGCTGCTCATTAGGAAGGAAACATGTAAAACACCTGCATCTAGGCCATAGAGGAAAGTGGCGAATCTTTCTGTTTCAAAACCATTCATGAGTCGATCCTATTTTACTAATCAAGTATAATGCCATACTATGTTATGTAACGTACACCTTACCTTGGTAAGATTGCATATATATTTTCATGTTTTAAATAATGAAACAAATATTAGGGAAGTGTGTTTGACAAAAAAATAATATTTAAATCTATTTATCCTTTAAGTTTGGGTATAAGAGAAATAGGAACAGAAAATTTACCTTTCATTTCTCCCTCCCTACTTTCTTCCTTTTCTTCTTCCCATACTTCTCTTTAATCTTTCCCTTCTTCCTTTCTGTTTCATTAACAATTTTATATTATGATTTAAATAAGAAAGTCTAAATATCAGTTTCTAAGATAGAAATCTAATAAAAGGATACTATATAGGATTCATTGTCTCTCAGTATTTCAGTCCTGAAAAGCAATTTAATTTTTTATTTATAAAATTAAACAATTATATTATTTCAGTGTCACAATTTAACAGATCATATCACAAAGGCGATGTTAATAATTCCCTAATAAATGATTATAGTATGGGCAGAGGTATGCAAACACCAGAAATAAAAATCTTAGCCTACCCTAGAGATTCACCATTTACATAAGACATTTCATTATCCACAAAAGCTTGTCAATTTTATAGCTTGAGAGATCAATTTCAGATCATTCCCTTCTGATGAAAAACTTCAATTATGCAAGGTCTTTTGGATTTATAAAAAATCACCCTTGAATATCACTTCTCTCTGGCTCTATTTCCATCCTCTTATCCCAGAAGATGATAGGTAATTGCCTAAATAGAAAACTTCTATACAAATCACAATGTGCTTTTCACCCTACAATGCAATTACAAATTTTCTCTTTTATCTTGAGATCCTATAAGATTTTCAAATCTTTAATTAGGCATTTATTTACTAGCTACCTAGAAAAAATAATTATAGATTAGAGAGAGAGAGAGAGAGAGAGAGAATATATATGAAATTCCATGTATAATATATAAGGCACCAAAGGAAGCTCTCAATTCAACAGCTGTAATTATCACTCCATATTTTATATTTAGGTTAGAAAAAAAGAGGGGCATTTAAAATATGACATTTATATGCACAATTAATCCAGCAAATCATTTAACTTAACCTGAAGCTTATATACACATGTAAGTCATAATTGTCTTTCTTTTCCCCATAACTCACATGTAGAAATAACTTCAGTTGAAGACTTTCAATTTCTTTATGTATAGACTCAGAGAACAAATGATGTAACAGCTTATATACTTTATTCCAGGGTATAGCTAAGTAGGGAGAGACAGAGAGAAAGAGACATAAAATCAGCATTTGTCTTATAATGTAGAAGGTAATTTTACCAGTCCTCATTCCTTGCAAGTGTTTAAACAAATCATCCTAGAAGTATTAAGTTGATGTGAACTGATATTTCTATTTAAAGAAACTTATACTGTTATTGGTCCTTCTTCCCCAAAGTTGAAGCTATAACTCATTCCCTCAGCATAACTAGCAGTTGGAGAATAAGCTAGTATGTATTCTAGGCACCCTCAATCACAGATATCCATGGTTTATAAATCTGGAGTTGAGGGACATGAAGAATTACTCTATATAAGGAAGCAGGCATGCACACTATTGATCTTTTATTATATGTGAAGATTAATATATCTGTCCCTGTAGCAACGTAAGTAACAGATCTTGTCCAGTCACCAGTGACAATGTTGAATGTGGTGTCATTTCCCCAAGTTCACGGGGCAAAGCTGGAGGGAGTTGAGGTTTCACTCAGTCCCTTCAGTTTCTATAGTTCTTGTGACTATGTTGCTAATGAGTGTGTAATAACCTTGTTTTAAACTACCTAATGTTCTTTCTACTTAAAATAGTCAGGAACCAGGACCACTGAATAGCATACTTCTCATTAATTTGTCATGTAATTTTTGTTATTTGGGCCACATGTAATAGAATATGATCATATTAAAAATTATTACACAATGTAAGACTTTTGTCATAATATATACTATTCAATTCATTCAGAAAACTCAAAAAATATCCTAAATAGAAAGAATGTTTATGATAAGCAAAGTATGGGTTAAGGAATGTTACTGAAATACTGACTATCTCTGGTTCATAAGCTTCTGATTTATTTGCAAAAGACATCAAAATAATTTAATTCAATTAGTGAGAATATTAAAATAATTTTTACCCAAATGGGAATTGCAGATTATTCAATACTTCAATCCACATGAATTCTCCCAGGTACAAGCTGTATAATCCAAGAAAAATGATGGAAATGACAGGATATTAAAATAATTTGTACTTTAATTTTCATTTTTTAATCCTTAAAAAATCAATTGTATTGATTTGTCTAAAATTGTATCATTTTTATTCAGGTAAAACTTATTTACAATACTGTATATAATTTAGAAATATAGCCTCAAGCCTCTTCAGGTGTATGTTAACATACCACATATACCATCAAAGCACTAATACTATTTTAAGAGTGGACATTTAGGGATTCTGAGTCTATTAGTTTCCATCACTACAATAATAAATTACTACAAACTCTCTTAGTGATTTCAAACAGCACAAAACTTATTATCCTATAGTACAGGAGATCAGAAGTCTAATACTGTCTCTCTGGGCTAAAAACATGTTTACACCCTGCATTCCTGTCTGTAGCCTCTTGGGTAAGATTCATGCCCATGCTCACTGAGGAATGTACAGAATTCAGTTAGTTCCATGTGATAGTCCTGAGGTCTCCATTTCCTTACTAACTTTCAGGAATGAGGGGCTTTGCTATTAGTAACCTGAGACCTCCTCCCTCCCTGAACATGACTCCCTACTTCTGAGAATTAATAACTGAGAATGGAATCCTTCTCGTGTTTCCAGAGACATCTATTTCTTCCATTGTAGCATCTCTGACCCACTCATGTGGCTTCCTCTTTCACTCTTAAGGACCTATTGAGTATATTGAATGTGCCTAGCAATCTAGAATACTTTCCCTATTATTTATTTTTTTTAATATATATTTTTACTGTTATTTATGTCTTTTACATTTTGTATTCCCCTTGGGTAGCCCACCACCAATTCACCCGTATCCATCTCCATGGTCCCTTGTGTTCTTTTCTATTCCATTTTGTGCCCTTATCCTCCCCTCC